>JALGQJ010000002.1:6932215-7214715 GCA_023055345.1 Quercus wislizeni | reverse complement strand
CAACTAAGGAGTTGTTTAAGAACCAAGTGGTGCACATGGCAGGCTTCCTACAATACAAATAAACTAACAAGCAAGAATATCTGTATTGAATGACAACAAAAAGCAGCAAAGAAATGCAAAGCAGTTAAGAAATAGAACTGAACAATGGTTAGGGATCCAAGATTAATGAGAGAAACTTTATTAATTTTCTTGGATTATGTTTACAGTATGCTCACTAAGACGTGATACAAGGTTTAAATAAACTCAAAAATTACAGACTTTGATGGCTATTCAAGCCTCCAAGTCTTGCAAAGTTTGAATCCTTTTAAATCCGAGTATGTGCTATAGTGGTTATTTTCTAGGATACCGGGAGACGTTCCTCTATTTTTTCTTAAATTTTACAGAGTTCTAATGGCTCTGTTATGATATTCTTCCTACTGAAAATTGATGCCTTTCAACATGGGTTTCTCTATAGTGTGTCTCTAGGGCTTCGAGGTACTAGTGATTTCTCTCTTTTGCCCCTCAAAGCTCGTGCTGTGACAATTGCCCAAGGGCTGGTCCTTTCCTTCTTTCTCATAATTTCTTCCTTTTGGTGCGACCAAACTGAAAGTCCCTAACTGACTTTCTATTCCAAGATCCCCTTCGGCTGCTGATATTAGCTATTTGGCCATTTTCACCTTTTCAGCTTTTTGGCTGCCCTCCATCTTTGTCATTTTTCCCAAATAGTTGGAATCTTTTATTGCTAGGTTGAAAGTTCCCTTCCAGCCGCTTCTACTTATGGTTTTCTCATTCTTGGTTCCTTGTGGTACAGCTCCTTTGTTCATGAATGTTTGCTTTATACTTTCTGATTCCTTACTGCATGAGTAGGTGCTTAAGACCCGTTTGTCATTCATAGCCGTTTTGATGTTATTTGGGCCATGTTGTGCGTCCCAGGGATCCTTGGGTTTTGGCAGTCTCTCGGATTCCGGCCTAGTTCTCCCTATTGGGCTTCTTTTGGTTTACTAATTTTGGCCGGTTGGGCCTTTCCTTTGCTTCATGGATTTTAAAGCCTTTTTTCCTTCATGGGTCTTTGGATCCCAATTATTTGGCCTTCTCACCTTTTCTTCTTTCTTTCCTTTTCTCTTCATTACAGGAGCCCAACTCTTTTATTTCTTTAGCTTTATTTCCCATGAAGTTAACCCAATATGTTATTTCTTTGGGCCTTGGGCTGTGATTAATTTTGAACCTCAACATTTAGCCCCCCGAGCTCATGGGTTGCCTACAGCCCACGCGTGAGTAGTTGAGTTTCTATAGGATCCTCCTATCTTGATCCTTCTTTGGATATCATGATCTTTTATTTTCGGTCATCGGTATCCTGGCCCCCCCTTTTTTTTCTTGTAACTTCTCCTTTTTATATGGGACGTGGTTGTTGAGTTATGGAATGAAAACTTCCTCCACCTACTTTTACGTTCCCCGTAACTTACATTAATAACTACTAATAACTCTTCTCTCTTTAAATTAAATCTTTGGCAATTGGCGCGTCTTTCCACATATTGTCTTCTCCAACTACTCTTTATGTCTTTATTGTAGACACTTCACATAATCCCTTTATTTCTCTGAATCTTCCATTTCTGGTCTCTTTCCTCTTTCTTTCAATCAGTCTGCCGCTCTCTGTTCTTCTCTTTTTTCTTATTCTCTCAATTCCTCATACTTCCAACATAACCATTGCTTCGATGGCTTCCTCTTCTTCTCGAAAAAGAAGAGAGCGTACTCCCAGCCCCTTTGAAGGTGAGGGCTCCTCTAGTTCTGCACAAGGCGAGTCTCATGAGGTCACTGGGCGCCCTGCTTTTCCCTTACGAGACCCCTGGTACACCCCTAGTCTGTTCTTCCCTCAGATGTCCCATGGCGAGGCCCCTCCATCCACTCACGCCTGGGTATTCTCTAGGTAAGCAGGTTTCATCGGTTCCGCTCAAGTTCTAGACCCTAGAGAGATTTTTGATCTCCAGATCAGGCGGGGACTTCGAGAGGCGGTTCCCATTTTTTTCAATTTTGTTGCTAGGAAGATCCAAGGCTGGCCCATTTGGGTGGATAAGGAACTCTCTAATAAGGAGTTCGTAGGTCGTTTGGAGCGTGCTAGTATCATGAAAGCAGTGGCGATCTCCAGGAATCTTGAGGGTTTCAGAGACACCAAGGGTCTCAGGCATCTGGTACGCTGTTGGTGCCCCGTTCTGCACACCTTTCTCTTTTCTTTTGGCAAACTGATCGTCACCTTGGAGGATGTGGTCAACAATTTCCTCCTTCTAGTGCTTGGGGATGAAAATCCCTTTGACATTAATCTCTCTGATGAGGACCTCAAGGTAGAAGAAAAGTTATTTACTCATTTTGGTGGGCGTACTACTTCTCTCGGTGGGAAACCGGCCAGGATGGGTCGGTGGGTTATGAGCCTTTTGCGTGAGAAAGACAAAGAAGTTAGGCGGGCTAGGTTCCTCGTATTTTGGCTTAGCAAGTTTCTGTTTAGTGAGTTCCCTGGGTATGGGATCAAGTCTGCTCTTTTTCCATTGGCGATTAGGTTGGCCCGGGGTGCTCAATATCCCCTAGCCCCCATGTTCTTGGGTCATGTATATTCCTAACTAGATCAGCTTCATGGGGATGAAGCCGAGGGTGACTCTTGTCATGCAATCACTTATTCTCTTCATTGCGTCATCCTCCAGGTATTTATGTGGGATCGTTCTTCGGTTACTTTAGCAAGGTGTAGGAATTTGAAATTTGTAAAGACAAGTTCCAGGGATCCCCTGATGTGGTTAAAGGTCTTTGTGGCAGTTCAACTAACAGCCACCCTATTATCTTCCGTTGGCTCAGCCTGAAAGGTGGCAGTCTTAACTTGGTTGAGTTGTTTGACCAGGCAGGTCATTTGCATTGGCGTTCTCCCTGGGAGTTTGGCCCCGGTTTTGTTTGTGACTTTATATCATCTCTCTTTCTTACTTCTAAAGGAAACACTTTTGATTTGCGTCGTGTTGATAAGGGTAGTTTAGCCTACCTAGCTTGTATTAGTCCCTCCTAGCTTCCTGTGCCCACTTCAAGCAGCCCCAGGTATACTCATTACTCGGCACACCGAGTACTTCGGCAATTTAGTTTTTTATCAGGATATTCCCCCGGTGTTTGAAGACATAGTACCATCTCTCCCCTCTTTAGACCCTTTTTTGAGACTCCAGGCTTTCTCCTATTGGTCGCGGAAGAGTCCTTAATTCGTAGTGCCCAATTCCCAGAGAGAAGTTTTTGCTTCCAGTGGTTATGCTGGCTATTGGAGAAGAGTGCAAAAATCTTTTGTTGACTATGTTGGTTCTGAAGTAATTAGGAGAGTTCCTGTTAGGATTAGTGCTCTTAAATCCTATTGTAAGATGCTATGTATGTTATTATGTATGACATTATGTATGATTTAATGTTGTGATTAATAAAGTTTCTTTATTATTATCTAAAATAATGGTAACATGAATATTCGAATATTATTATATAGTTCATGAGATGCATTGTATGTGATTTATGTGATTTAGTCACAGAAAATATAGATCACAAGTTCTTTGTAAACTCAGAATTGTAGTTCGTAGTCGGTGATGAAATTGGACATTTTATCTGCGAAGACTATAACACATCAACTAAGATGATTTGTCTTGATCATGGAAGTGAAGACTTCTAATTGATATGTTGATATGTTTTAAGAGTTAAGACATATTGAACTGGACCGCTGTGAGATTTATTATTCTCCTAACGACTGTCAAATAAATAATAAATCTCACGACTTCTATTTGCATGAACTCTTAATCCTGAGAGAATAATGGACCTGATCATGAGGTGTAGATTGCTTTGATATATCATGAGTGAGATCTAAAGTTACGATCAAAACCTCAGTATGTTGGGCAACCACATTTAGTGTTGATGGAACATATATTCTCAAGATGGAATTCGTAGTCTCTTAACGGAGATATAAAATATTTACTTGAGATAAATTTAATGGGTTTAGTTATTTAGAAAGTTAGGCCTAACCACTTTAGTAAGAAATTACTAAAGTATATATTTATGAAATTGGATTTCATAAATATATGATGAATAACTTAAAGAATTAAATCTGGTACTTAAAGATTAAGATGTAGTAATCTTCAAAGTGATAGTCTACATTCATGACTTTGAATTACTACGAATATTTTATGAAGGGGTTGCATGTATAATAAAGTCTTGGGATATAATTTATTAATAAGGCCTAGAGTGCAATTATATTTATATAGTAGTATTAAATATAATTAATGGTAACTTTGGACTTGTTAAGAGTTGACAGAAAAGCCCAAGGCCTATTGGAGCTAGTGTTTTATTGGTCCCTTTTGGTCCCACTCCAAGCCACACACTAAAGCCCAATTGGAAATGCCTAATAGGCCAGTCCAATTAGATAATCAGTTAGTTATAAAGGGAGAAACATACAGAATTTTATTTAAGAAAGACATTATTGTGAAATGGTGTGTATGTGTGAGTGAAGCCACTCGATTATTCTCCCTTAAAAACTGATTAAGAGACCACACTTCTTGGGCGTAAAGTGGAATTGAAGTGAAGATTAAAAGTGTTCCCAAGAACTTCTAATCTTTTGTTTTGGATTTCACCGCACCAAGGTATGCTATCTTGTTCTTAAATTTTGAAATTTACATAGTGCGTGCTATCAATCATAAATGAAATAGATCCATGTTTGTCACTTTCGCTGTATGTTTTATATGAGATACAAAACTAGATTTTCCAACAGTTCCCAACCCTGCCATTTCTTTTGCTCCGGCATCCAACAAACGCCTGTCTTTACCCACTGCTGGTATTATATCTGCTATTGTGAGTAGCAAAACAAGTTTTGTAGAATGGCATGCTTCCAGGGGAGGTTGAGTGACTTATGCACAGGATTTCCCATAAACTTGGTCAGGATGTGACCTTATTGTTGGTGCTTCTGATGGGGTACCAATTAATAGAGGGGCAGTAAAGGCCATAAGTGCTGATACCTCCGTCGGTATGAGCAAAGAAAGAGCAATTAAGTAGGAAAAGTTGAAAGAAGCTGAAGTTGAAGGAAGTGTAGAGGGTATTGGCCCTAAAATGAAAAAGAGGAAGACTGAGAAATCCTAGAAACAGTTGGTGCTTTCTGAGGAAAAGGAAGTTAAGCAACCTTTGGCTATAAGGACCCGAGAGAAGACTAAGGTAGAGTCTTCTTTCTCCTAGGTTCCTATGAGTTCGTCGGTCCATGGTTCTTTGGGACCCTCTGGACGTACCCGTAGTAAACAAAAGAGACTTGGAGACCCTGTAGAGAGAGAGAAAAGGGCAAGGCCTCTTTCCTTCTTCTCTCTTTTATGTTGCAGTTTGTTGTTATTTTCTTGAACAAATGAGTGATTGTTTTCTTTGCAGTCCAAGCGTAAGTCAGACCCCAAGAAAGGCAAAAGCCAAATCATCTGGTGAAGATGTGGTATGGTTTTCCTTTATTCATGCCTTCTGTTGTTTTCTTTCATCCACTTCTCCAGTGCTATTTACTTGTGATGCCTTTATGCTTGTTTTTTATGCTGCTGTATCTTTTTTTTTTTTTAGAAGGAAGTTCCTCCTCCCATGCCTAGTAGGACTTTGGAGGAAGAAATGGCTGCAGCTGCATCCCAAGGTGTGGAAGAGGAGGCCCCCAGTGATGGCATTACTGAGGAGGCCGGTCAGCCAATGCAAGGTGTCTAGGCTATCCAGGATCCTGAGACTTTCCAACTTCCTGCATCCCAATGTCCCCAATCTAAGCAGACTTCTAGTCCCATCAGAACTGTGTTACCTCATATGGGGTTGAGTACAAAAACCTTGGGGGGCGCATCTCCATCCAGAAAAAAGGGTGAGCTTTATTCTTTTATAATAACGTTTAATCCTATTTCTTTTGTATCCCCTTTCTCTCTCCCATTCCTAAGTTCTTCCTTTCTCTTCTTTTTCCCTTTCAGGCCAAGCCAGTGTGAGATCTGCCTCTAGTGCTACTTCTTTTTTAGAATCAAAGGACTCTGAAGGTAGGTGTTAATCACCCTTACTGTGTTCCCTTTCCTTTCTTTCTTTTATGCCTCTTTCTTGCCTTTTTTTTTTTTTTGTTATGGCGAAGCCCCCTGTATCCGTACCCTTCTTTAGCCGTTTTGTTGAGGCTTCCTCACCCTTTCTTCAATTTGCTATATGCTCTTTCTCAGAGTCTTCTAAGAAATCAAAGGAACAAGAGGAGGAGGCTCCGCCCCAAGAGGCCGATACTGGTTTCCCTTCTTTCCCTTTTTTTTTTCTTTCTTCTTTCTCTTTCTTTTTTTTTTTTTTTTTTTTTTGAACTAAGTCTGTCTCCTTTTTTTTTTTTTTACAAGAGTTAAGATAGGTGTTAGAGATTCTGAGCTTGCGATTCCTGAGGGGGCTATGGGATCTATTTAGGCTACTGGCTTTCAAACTACCCAGAGGGTTGAAGGTTCCTTGGCACCTACAGGGGGTGATACATCAATGAGGGAAACTCCAGGAGTGGCTGCTTTAGATCCTGCTTCAAGGCTTCCCACCTTTTTGGCTTGCTTTGATCTTCTGGAGTTCAACAGCCTCCCTACCAGCCACTTTCATCACTTCGGCCCCTTCTATGGTAGTTTCTTATGCTTTTCTGTGCCTGTGGAAAAGCCTGCCGCTGCTAGAAGGGTTGTTTAAGAGACATGGGGATTTTACCAGTGGTTTTAGAGGTGTATTTTTGAGAAATATTATAATGGAGCTACTGTGTGCTGTGCTGATTTCCTTGAAAGATTCTTCGTTAGACTCCTTATCTGAAGAGAAACTCTTGGAGTGGAGGGGAGTGGTGCAAGACCTTTTAGAAGCCAAGTTCAACTTGTCCTTCTTACTGGAGTACTTGCATTCATAGAGGCAAGCTTCCAGGAGCATTGATGCTGAGATTGCTACCGCTAAGGAAGTTCTAGCTCGTGCTCACAAGACTTTGCAAGATTTAAAGATTAAAAGGCAGAAGGTCCTCTCTTCTTCAGCTGTCCCTGTTATTTCCTCAAAGGGTTCTTTGTTGGCTCGCCTTATTTCTTAGCCTTTTCCCTCCCCTTTTATTTTAGTTAGTTTGGATGTGTATAAACAATTTGGGGTTGTATAAGTTTCTTTTTTTTTTTTTTTTTACATAGATTTGTATTTGTGTTTTGAGACTGCTTCTATGTGTTTGTGTTTCAGGATTGCTTCCACTTTTCCTTATGTGGATCTGTTTTTTTTTTTTTTTTTTTACATTGTCTTTTTTTCTTTTGTACCAAGTCTTGAGCCATGGTCCCTACAAGTTTTGCTATAGGTTCTGGGCCAAGTACCTTTGTGGTTGTTTTTTGCTAAGTACTGAACTGAGTACACTGGGTGGTTTCTTTTTTTTTTTGTTTTTTTTTTTTTTTTTTTTTTTTTGTCTCAGTTCATGAACTCAGCAAGTTTTTTTTTTTGTCAAGTACTAGGCTAGGTATCTTGAGCATTTGCCCGGGATCCTAGATCATGTATTTGAAACTTAATTGTTTGAAACTAATTGTGGGGTGGGTCTTGGGTCATGTATCAGATATTCTTTTTTGCCCAAGTATCCTCCCTTAATTCTGCCCATGCTTGGACTTTGTAGTATTTAGGATTTAATAACTGAGGAATAAAAAAAAAAGATTCTATTAAAAGACAATTACCATTCAAGGAACACAGCAAAGTCAACAAAGATAGAAAGGATCACAAAGTGTTCTTCTATTATGGGTTCCTAAACAAAATTACTTAAGCGATAATTCATAATAATTAAAAAAAAAAAAAAAAAAAGGAGAATGTTGGAAAATACTTAGCAAGTTGGAGAGTTGGCAAAAAAAAAAAAAAAAGGATCTCGACGCACTGAGACCTCTCCCCTCCTATGCGTAATACTGTTTCAGCCACTTCCCATTTATGAGCTCTGTCAGGATTGTCCCATCTTCCTTTGTAAGGTAGTAATACCCACTATCATGGGCTTCTCTAATAATGTAGGGCCCTTCCCACTTTGGGGCAAATTTGGAGGGTCCTGATAGGTTCCTCCTTACATGTTCTACTGTCCTTAGTACCAGCTACCCTTTAGTGAAAGCTCTTGGTTGTACTACTTGTGCATATGCTCTAGTCATTCTTTGCTAGTACCTCTGGCTTCTTCTTTTGGCTAATTCTCTTTCTTCCTTTACTCCTTCAAGGTCTGCTAATCTCCTTTCGTTGTTTATGTCCTCGATGTCCTCCTGGCTTTCTTCAAGGACTACTTTTGGTGTAGGAACAACCAATTCCACTAGGCTGATAGCTTCTATTCCATAGACTAAGGAGAATGATGAGAATCCCGTGGCTGTCTTTACAGAGCTTCTGCATGCCCAAAGTACATCTGCCAAGTGGTCACTCCACTTTCCACCATACTCATGCTTCATCTTTTTAAGGATTTTTAACATCACCCTATTAGTGGCCTCAGCTTGGCCATTTCCTTGTGGGTAGTATGGTGGAGACCTTCCATGCTTGATGTAATATGCCTCAGTCAATCCCTTCATGTCTTTGTTTATGAAAGGGGTTCCGTTATCACTGATCAACCTCCTGGGGATCCCAAACCTTGTAATGATATGTTCTCTAATGAAGTTTGCTACAGCTGCTCTAGTGGTCTTTTTCAAAGAGATAGCCTCTACCCATTTTATAAAGTACTCGGTGGCTACTAAGATCCATATGTAACCATTGGATGGAGGGTTTATAGGCCTTATGAGATCAAGTCCCCAAATGTGGAAAGGTCATGGTGCTGTCATATCCTGCAACACGTTTGGGTGAGTATGGATTGCATCTCTAAGGATTTAACAAGCGTGGCAGGTTCTGACTAGCTCCTCAGAGTTGCTTTTCGTTGTTGGCCAGTAGTACCCTAACAGTAGTAACTGTTTATAGAGCCTTCTTTTTCCTGGATGACTTCCACAATCATTGTAATGGAACTCCCTGACTACTTCCTTGGCTTCCTTTGGCCCTAGGCATCTTAGGGGATCCCCACTGTACCCTTTCTTGAATAAGATCCCATTTTGCAAGAAGTACCTAACCGCAAGTTTCTTGAGCTGGTGGGCTAGCGTCCAGTCAGTTGGTAGGATCCCTTGAGCCAGGTATTCCATGAAGGGAGTCCTTCAATCTTCTGTAACAAATACATCGTAGCTCTCTTCCTTCTATATTGAGAATTGACATTCTTGACATTTTTCCTGTATAGTTGCTGCCTTTTTGTTCATATTAGGCCAGTAGTATCCCATGTGTTGCATTCTTCTATATAAATTGATCTTTTCTGCAATCCCGCAGACTTGGGTATGTAGCTTTTCTAATCTCGGCTTTCCTTCCTTCTCGTTGATACAACTGGACAGGATCCTTCCAGGCAGCCTCCTGTATAGTTCCCCTTCTATTAGAGTGTATTCCTTTAGCTCTTTGATATTTCCCCCGAGTCCTGCCTCTTTCATTTTTTCTTTGACTTTGCTCCTTCAATTCCACTGCCTAGACTCTCCAAATGATGCCTTTTGGAGGATTTTGATGATAGAATGTTCCTGATTTCCTATCCTTATCAGCGTGTCCCTTCCTTCAAATGGTACTTGGGATCCCAAGGCAACGAGTACATCAAAAACCTGTTTTCACTCCTCTAGGTGTACTCTATGCTAAAGGTCTGGAATTCCTGCTCCAGCCTTTGCGCCCAGGTCCTGTAGGCTGCTAAACTTTGTTCTCTTAGTGCAAAATCACCTTTCACCTGGGAAACTATAAGATTGGAGTCTCCCAATACTCTCATGTGTTTCACTCCTATACTAAGTGCTACAGTTAACCTGGTCAAGTATGCCTCATATGCAACTGTATTATTAGAATAGGAGAACCCAAGTTTAAAAGACAAAGGTATGGTATCCCCATCCTCACAGCTTGGTACAACTCCCACTCCATTTGAGATTATTGTAGTTGACCCGTCAAATTTCATTGTCCATTTCTTTCTTGAGACATCTGCTACTGCTACCTTACCTACGATCTCTTCACTTAGTGAACTTTCTTCTTCTCTTGGGAATTATGCTAATAGATCTGCTATGGCTTGACTCTTGACAGCCTGGGTCAGGCTAGCCCATTGATGACCCTTAATTGGTTGTGGAAGTGGCTTAATAGGAGCGTAGTAATAATAAATACTACATTTCAACTTTTGGATATATATAAATATAAATTAGTAGCAAACTAGCACGATGTGCGAAAAAATTTGATGATTTTTTTTTTAAAAGTGAAAAATGAAAATAGTGGTGACTTATGAGTGTTAGTCCCAAACTCTTCTTAAAATAATATGATTATTTTCTAATAAAGTATAATCGATACAATATATTAGATTTTCTAAATTAAGCAATCTATATTTGTTATTTAATTTTTTTTTTTTTAATTTTGTAATTTTTTTGAAGGAAATATAATGCAATTTACATTCATAAGGCAAGATGTTTTGTAAATATTGTAATGTGTGGTAGGAATTTTTTTATGGTACTCTTTACAAATGGTCAATTCTATATACGTCTTGAATAGCTTAAAGAGGAAGAAAATATAAATAAATCCATTACTTATATTAGAAAAAATAGTTTTGCTAACATATACCCTTAGGGTATATGTTAGTAAACCATTTCTAGGAATTTTTTTCTATAAGAAAACAAAAAAGCGATTAACTTCTTTTTATGAGAGACCGCGCCCCCGACCCCTTTTTATAGGATGTGGGGCCAAACTCACATGAACAGGTGGAGTCGTGTTATTGCCTTTCAAAATAGAGGTTTGACTGATTATATTTTCCCCCTTAGATTAGGGGTTTTACAATGGAGTCGCCACTTATTTAATTATTGGAAAAATAAGAAAACCATAATTGAAAAATTCTTCATTTTATTAATTTGAAATTAAATTTACATTGATCATAGGAAAATTACACGGCTTTGGTCCTAGATACAATCTAAGATAAAGTACATGGTTTTGTTTCCTAGTTACGATCTAGAAATTGAAAAATTACATGGATAAGCATTGGTCTATCAACCCTTGATCTAAGTTCGGAGGCTATGTTACAAGATGGGAAGGTGTTAGGCACCCACCTTACCCGGTGAAACCGGTCTTCTAAACTATGGTGGCCAACATTCATATAATATCATCCAATATGTTATCAATCAATTTGAATGTTGTTTTTAATGTGTGTGCATGTGATAGACCCTAATTTAGTTTATTAAGCATGATATTTGAATTGAAAAATAAACTATAGTGAATGTGTGTGGATGGTGATATCCTAGATTCAAGAATTTGAAAGAATTATTAAACAAACATGTTTTTCATATTTTTTATGTGAATTTAAGATTAAAACTAGTGATATGTATGAACATATGATGAACAACCAAGAACATGTGAAGAACACATAAGAACAATTAAGAACATTCAAACATATTCAATGAAATTATCATGCTTTAATCTTAAATTCTCATCATGTCAACATAAACAAACAGCTAGGGAAGATGATTATACCTTCATGCAAGATCCATATGGTGGAGGAGGGGACTCATGATGGAGGTCCTAAGGGTGGAGGAAAAGAAGAGTTAGGAGAGGGAGAGTGAGTCTCACTCAATACCTTGAGTCTCAGGAAGACCAAGATATGACAAGACTCCTCCACTTCACTAGAACTCAAGAGAAGAGAAGAGAAGAGATGGGGTTTTTTGTGTGCTTTGGAATGAAGGAGAGGGGGAATTTATATAATAGTGGTGGAGAAAATATGAATGGAAGGCCATTTAATGAGGTTTGACAAAGAATCATGAACCTAGACCTCATTTTAGCCTTTGGGGAAATCTGGTGCATTAAATGTGAAGATTGATGAGAATGAGGAGCAAGCAAAGTTCGGTTTCCCTGTAGCTGCTGTAACAGCATATAGAGCCAACTTTGAAAAATCATATCTGACTCAATTCTAATCGGAATTGTCTCATTCTTATGCTCAAATTGAAGCTCCGGATGTCTAGTTTCTGGGAAAATTAATCTCATTCACAGATTCAAAATATTCTGAGAGATATCGATGAAATGGTGAGAAGAGGTCGTTTGTTAGAAAATGGTTTCAGCACAATTAACATTAATAAGTCCCAAATTAACTTCCAATTAACATTAAATGACTCTAATCACTCCCGTTTCAGACTTAATTGGTTCTGAATTTACTCTAATTAAAAGATAATTGCACAAACTACTCATTAAATAATTAATGTAACTATCTAATTAACTAGGTATATGCAACCCTACCATAAAATGTAGTCCTAACCAATCAAATTATGACACATCATCGATCTCAAATTGATTATACTTATAACTAATTGAAATCAATTGCTAATAATCACATATAGTCGGACTTAATTTGTGATAGTACATCTTAACCATTAAAACTTGATTTGATGATAATTTTCAATCTGGTGGTCCGATTAGGGTTCATGACCAGTCGATTTGATCGTTATAATATCAAGATCATTTTGGTGAAATGAGATTAAGGATTTAATAACTAGAATCAAGATGCATATTTTCAAGGTGAAATTACCCTTTTACCCTCCATGTGAGGTTAAATGCGGGTTGCAAAATAGGGTGTCAACACTTTTACTACTTTTTCAATTTTCATTAAAAGTTTCTTAAAATGAATGATTAATATGCTCTAAGGGCATACATTAACAGAACCAAAATTTGAAAAAAAAATTATGAATTTTTAATAATATAAGGAAAATGTAATTTAAACGGTTGGAATTGGTGATCGCTCGTTTGACTTTTATATTCAACAATGGATACCACAATGCATAAGAAATATTTTAGTAGAGAAACACGACAGTGTCTCACCATAAACAGTTTGATCCGTTTGTCATTTGGAAGAAACTTCCCTATTTGATAATCCTTAACCTTGAACTTAAAATATATCTTACCCCAACATATATATTCTATTCCTTTCTCTCCACTTGTGTATGGACTTCTTTCTAGTTGCATTATGCTTCTCTCCTTCACATGAAAATGATAAAGCATAAATAAAATATTTGTTGTTATGTAATATACATTTTTCACGGGTGATGGACATGCATCCTTCACATTTAATAATATAGCTATTCAGTCGCTCCTCATTCTTTTATATATACGAGCTTATGCTCTCATTGTAATACACATTGAGAAATATTTGAGAAGCACCAAGAGTAAAGAGAAATATATATCTATTTCAAAAATAACATGTTGTGGTAGATAATTACTAGACAAGAAGGAATTTAAATATAATCTTATCTTTATATTTTCTTCTCTTGCCTATATGTTTCCTCTATTTTACAACGTTTGATACAATATTAGGCATACCATAACTTTGGGCATGAGTTTGTAATTTTGTACTGAAGTCGGCCCAACAACAAAACAGGCCCAAATTTTTTTTTTTAATCATGAAATCTTTGCCCACAAAAGGTCTCGGGTCGGCCATATACCCGACCCGAACTCGAAACTAGTATCAATCAAAATCTCTGCTATACGGCTATACCTCACTCTCAGAGACAAACACAGACACACTTCACACTTCACAGGATTTCCATGAAGATGGGCTCGGTAACAATGAGTTTCGCTTCAATCTTAGCCAATGGCTGCAGAAGTATAAGTCCTCCTGTGAGCCTTGTGCGCACGTTAGCAACCACCCATGTTGCTCTCAGCAAGAAGCACCATAACAAGCACTTGGTGGCTGCTTGGTCTTCTGGGTGTTCAAATATTAGTGCTTTTGCATGTGAATCCTCAAAGTCAGATGTTATACACGCTGCTACTACTACTTCTGTTAATGGGTATGTCAAAGTTAAAATTTTTATTGCTTCTATATTGTTCGGTGCCTGTAATTTTGGCTTTTGTTTTAGGTTTGGTTGAAATGAATCTTGTTTGCACTTTGTTTAGCTGTTGAGAAATCTGAGGAAAGAACAGGAATGTGAATTTTCTTAGTGTTATTATATCATAAATTTCATTTCTTTAGAACCCCATGGTACACAGTCAGCCGGGGCCACAAAGTGGAGGTCACTGGTTCCAAATTCCACTCTCACTCATACAAAAAACCAAAAAAAAGTCACATCTTTTGTTAATGGGTAATTCATATTTCCAGTGCTTGCAGTTACTGCTTATAGTTTGTTGAGTGACTGTGAGTTGGTTTGTTTCTGAGCTGAATGTATATTTTTAGATAAATTATAATGAAGTTTGCTTGCACTTGGTTTGTTGATGAGTAAAGTAAACTGAGAAAAAGCCTAAGAAATGAGGTTTTGAATCTTTTTTTTTTTCCTAATACCACTTCTTATTCACTGGTTGCTTTAAAATATATTGCTTTAATTAAAGAACTTTTTTTTTTGGGGGGTTGAATTCATAAATTGTTCTTTTGAAATACTTTGTAGTGCCTGTTCATTGTCTTTGCTGACTCTAAGACTCATTTTTGTTTAAGCTACCCTGAATATCATCGGCTACTTCCATGTCCCTCAGACAATGGCCTGCCAAGAATCGAACACTTGGTTGTCTCAAAAGGTGGGCCTGTTCAAGAATATATCTGTAAAGCTCTGGATCTTCCTGCGCTGTGAGTGCTGCTCTTTTTTCTCAATTACTTTAGAATTGTTGGTATTGCTGTATGATCGTTGATTTTCTGTTAGAATTTTTCAGGATGAAGTGATAAATGTAGAGTTTCATTCTTTGAAGGTTTGTTGCAGATCTCATCCATTTTGGAGCTGTATATTATGCCCTTGTATGTCCAAAGCCTCCTCCAAGTGCCACTGCAGAGCAAATTAGGATATTTCAAGAATTTACAGCTCCGTCAGTACTGAGAAAAAGAGCTTCCATCAAAGGGAAAACAATACGAGAAGCACAGAAAACTTTTAGGATAACTCATGGAGACCAGTTTGTTGAAGCTGGAACATACTTACGAGTGCATGTACACCCAAAACGCTTCCCAAGGTAAAGCATTATGTTTGACAGAGTTAGCTATCATTTTTACTAGAATGATACTCATTGACATTTGAATTTTTATCAGGTGCTATGAAATTGACTGGAAATCAAGAATTATAGCCGTGTCTGAGTCCTATGTGGTTTTGGACAAACCTGCCGGTACATCAGTATGTAATCAATCCATTAATTTCATTGTAATTATGTGACTTCACCAAAATTGTGCCTCAAATGAATTGATGTTCCATATAATTATTTATATGATTTTTTTTTTTATTTAATTTGTAAATGGCTAAATGCTAGAACTGCATAGTTTGGTTGTCCTCACAATGCTCTTGTTTTTAGTTTCTCTTAAATAAAAGATATGTAAAACAAGGACATAATCATGGTTATTAATGTGTGTGTGTGTATTTCACATTTATTTATACATTCTGTATGATTTCTAAGTCACTCAATATCATTTATATGGCCCTTTTGAATGTTTGTTATTAGTTCATTGATTGCTTTATGCTTTTATGATTTTTTTTGTTAATTTTGATTAGGTTGGAGGAACTACAGACAACATCGAAGAAAGTTGCGCAACTTTTGCCACTCGTGCCTTAGGTTTAACGACCCCTTTGAAGACTACCCACCAGATTGATAATTGCACAGAAGGCTGGTACTGTATCTTATAGGATTAATCATCTTATAGAATATGTTATTGGTTGCTATTTCTAGTACCATTGATAGAGAGTGAATAATGGTTTATAATTTACTTGCAGTGTTGTGTTGGCTAGGACCAAGGAGTATTGCTCTGTTTTTCATGGTAAAATTAGAGTAAGTTCTCTGGCATAGATTGTAGTCAGCAAGTCCTTCTTCCAGGGAGGGCAGGCTCCAATTACCCTGGAGCGGGAAGGCCCTTCATGCTGTGCGTGCCACTCTGTGAGTGCATCCTTCTCACAGAGTAGATGCACAAAACTGGATGTATATATATTTTCAATTCACATTTACTTAATTTCAGTTTCCCTCTTTTGGCCGTTACTCTCATATGAATTTTCTTGTCATCAGGAGAAAAAGGTGAAGAAGCTTTATCTTGCTCTTGCTGCCTCTCCGGTGCCAATAGGAATAATTGCCCACTACATGCGTCCAGTTAACATGGCTCCAAGACTCATTTCAGAAGGTAACCACCTCAATCTAGCATAACAGTGATTATGGCAAATTGTCTCAAACCTTTGATGAGTTGCATTTTATTATCTTGATGAAGGCAAACATGCATTGTGCACATATGTATTACTCAATTAGCCTTCTGAAGCTGGAGCTTCCAAGAGGCATGCTAAGGCCGAGCAGGCCTACTCATCAGCTTAGCTTGATCAGTGGTTAGCATGGGGTCCAAGTTGAAGTAATTAGTATGAAGAAAGGAATCACAGATTATTATATTCTCATTACAGTGATTTGTTCAAATGGTGATCTTTTTATTTTTTCCCTGTTTGGGGTGAAAATGGTGATCTTTAAAATTCATTAAAGCTATCTTTGTTTTAGCCAAAAAGTGGAGAAATATATATTAGGACAATAGGACCTACGAAGTACGAAGTAGAAATTAGAAAATGATCACATTTCGATTACTCTTTTGATAAGCTGTTTATTGAATGACAATACTGATCTAATTACTTATCTTTGTTTTGGAAAAGATGAATTGCTCCTGAAAAGAATCTATTGATTTGCTCCTGTAAAGGAATCCGTTGATTCTCTCTGAAAAGAAATCTATTGATTCTCTTCCAATTGTTTGGACTTAGGTGCAGTGATTTACTTCATAGTTGAGGTCTTTGGTTCAAGTCTAGGATGGCCCAGCTGCGCTATGCCTATGTAAAAGAATAAAAGAAGTCAACTCTGTGCAAGCTCCCCTTTTTACCTACTCTAACATGATAGCTAAATTTATTGGATATTTCCTTCACAAACTCAAGTTCTTTACACGTAATTTTCAATAACTGGTTTGGCAAGTCCATTATTAAAACGATTGTTTCCGCAACTGGTATGGTTAAGAAAGTATTCTCTCTGTTCTATATGGGGGGTGGGGTATGGATTGAGTTGACCCCAAAACTTTTGTGGCATGCAGAATTTATTAAAGGATGGAACTTGTGTCAACTTGAGGTCTTGGAATGCAAGGAGGTTCCGTGGCCAAATGCTGTCGTTGAAAAGAAATATTGTGTTGAGGATTGTGGCTGGCCCTCCCAGCATATTGCATATGAGTGTAAAATCAACCTTCTGACTGGTCGGACTCATCAGGTTCGTCACTTGTCCTTTCTTTCATTGTTTTTCTAATTTGAATGGTAGTTATTCATTAACCCTGTGGTCTAAACCATGAAATTTTAGAATGAGTAAACGTACTAAAATAATGTCAAACTTTCCGACTCTCCTATGGAGAGAAAAGGTAATAATTGCCCCTGCAATTTATTTCCTGCACTCCCCGACATGCTTCTTTTATTGTTGACTGGGAATGAAATTGCCATTTGATTCTAAAGGCAAGGTTCAACTTTAGCTCAAAGGAAGATTTCTAGGAGTGTTTGAGATTCAGAGAATTTCTATTTTGAAGGATTTCAATTTTCTCAATATTTTAACTGAGCTTCTCAAGGAATTGACTCTGAATATCTGTCAAGTTTTATATGGTAAAATTAATTAATGTTGGTGGAGTAGCTTTTCTACAAATTTTATTTTACGGTTCTTTGGTTCAAATAATGATGCTTTTGAAAAGTCAATATTGAATATAGGTTATGGAGGCTGGTATATTTATTCACAGTTGGCTTTGTTATGTTATTATATGCTATGAAAGGCAGAGAAACAAAAGGACCAGAAAATTTAGTCCTTTGGTCATATAAGTGAGAGAAGACTAGATCCATTACTTTGATAATAACTAGACTTACAATGCAGATTCGAGCACAGCTGGCTGCCTGCAGTGCACCATTGGTGGGTGACTCAATGTACATGCCAGCTGCAATTGCAGAGATGAAAAGTCCTGGGCTTAACCCATTTGGCAAATACAAGCAAAATTATACTAGTGAGACAGATGAAGCAATGGCTGTTACAGAGTGGATTGAACAGCATGGAAAAGAACCAAATGTTGTTATTGGTCTTCAAGCTTGTCAGATTTCATGGGATGATGGTGAACACATGTATGAGGCTGGGTCTCCTTGGTGGAGATGTGAAATAGCTTAGAATAGGTACTTGAAGATATGGATCAACTACAGGATTCCTTTAATTTTTAAGCTAAAGTTGAGGTTTGTCATATGTCACTATTAGGTTAAAGTTGCTGACTTGAGTACTTCTGTTGACGTTAACTCTCTTGCAAATGAATTCAACCACTGTTTAATAATAGATAAAACACATCTAATGTGCAGGTATGTATTATTGAAGGCATGACTCAATTCAAGGAAGGATGAAATCTATATGGCCATGGTATGTTTGTTCTTTGATAGGATTGTAAAGAGAAAAGTGAATTGCCAAAAAAGTGGGGAGAAAACGGCTTACATCGAAGTAAAATTGTGATATTACTAGAGAGAAACAAATTGTGCTTTCTATTCCTCTCTCTCTACCCCACCCCCACCCCCCCCCCCCCCCCCATCTCTCTCTAACAATTTTATGAATAGGGAGATCCGTCTCCTTTTTTGGGTCATTCTTACATTTTTACACTGCATTATATCTGCAGTGTGATTTATAACCATCTATGCTCTGGAATAGAGGAGCTTGGTTTTAAGATGTATGTACCATACTACCATTCACTGTAATAGATAAGGAAAATTTGTGTTGGGGTCAAGTGCCAGGGGTCAAGCACCATATGTTGTCTATTGAATTGTCCTTATTTTTGTGGTTATCTTTAATTTTTTTTCCTTGACATTGTTTGCGATGGAGGTTGGGTTGAATGTTTTAGATATGATCTCTTTCTCAATATTGCCTGTTTTTAGATTGTATTGATTGACAACCTTTTCATTTGTTTCCAAGACTGAGGTAAATGCTAAAGAAAAGTATTAGCAAATTTCCTTGTTCTTTCTTTATACTTTAAAACACAAAAACATAATTGAATACATTAATACTGGAACTTTTGTTGATTAGGTCCTGGCATTAAGGTTACAACCTTATGCTTAGTGATGAACTGTTTGTACCAACTTGCTGACAATTTTGGAGTTCTCTTCAATGTGGCATGATCAACGTGGTGAAGTCCAAATCTTACTGTATATCCAAATATCCACTCAAAGTTGTCAAGCAAGGACCAAGCGAAGTAACCCCTCACATCTGCTCCCTTTCTGATCACATATAAAAAGGAAAATGGAAAAATAAATATGAAGTCTCAAAATCTCTCTTCAGCACCATAACAATTCCACATTTAAATGAGCTTCTCCAGCTATTTGATATGTAAAAGTTATCCCTGGTCAGGTCCCTTTTGGAGCTGGTTTGCTGTATTAATGAATTGTCTAAACCATATTTGCTACAAAAAAATGTCGTTACACGTAGGCTGGTGTAATGATCTTTTTAGTCAACATTAGAATTTGTAAGATAAGAAAATGATAGGCCATGATTCTGTTACTTATACTTGATAGCACAGCATGTTGGCATGTTCATACCTTATTGCCACCGATAGTGCATCTAGATAGCCAGCTATGTAGTTCACTCTTCTGACATCATGGAGGTAATCTTTAATGGTGGAATTTGGATTGTAGACTTCGCCATACCCTACGGAGAGCAATTACATTTACTTTAAAAATATGTAAAGGAATTGTTTATTTGAAGTGCTTCAGACCTTTACTTACCATTTTCTGTAATGAACATGGGTGTATTATTATATCTTTCCTTTATATAGGTAATGGTTTTCTCCAATCCTTGTGGGTAAACATTTAACCAATCTAGATCAGTCTGCACTGTAAAGTGTTAGTAACTACTTTAAGGTACAAGGTAGTAACTGTTATAAGTTGATGTAACATACATATTCTCCAATGGGGACACCATTTCTTTGTGAACTCTGTAGGTAAAAACCTTCTGTCTTGGAAATCCCTGGTCCAGGCTCACACTTGGAGGAGATGCAGTCTTGGACATAGTAACTGGTGTAGTGATTGATGCCAATAAAATCCAATCCGCTCTTCAGTTTGTCCTTGTCCTTGTTTGAAAATTCTGGTAAGTTGGATCCAAGAATGTCATTCATCTCTGATGGATATCTCCCTAATATAATTGGGTCCAAGATCCTGCATCAAATTTCAGCCAAGGCATAAAATGTCGTCATTTTGAAATGTAGTTTCTATGTGCTTCTTTTTCCTTTTTGGACTAATGTGAATGTTTAGAGCTCTTCAAGGATCTAATTATTCCCTTAGGTGTGTCGTTCTTTCATCTCACACACACTAAGTAATTTTAGTGAGGAACCCTTTGGAGATGACCTTAAGTTGTTGGTTAGGAGATTTGTACCCAGAACCTCATGGATTACATGAGATATAGAAATCACTAGACCGACCCCTAACCCCTTAAGGATAAAGTTTATATGGATTTGTGTGAGCTGAATGAACTTAGAAAAATTGTTAAGAGTAAAATAAAATTGTTAAAAGATTAAAATAAGAGGCAAAGAAACTAACCAGTTAGTTAAAAAAGATTGAGCTCGTTCAGCAGCTGACTTGTCTGCTGTGGAGTTGCTAATAGGTTCAAACCATGCGGCATATAAGACAATCCCAATCATACCTCCTTGTTTTTTCTGCATGTTTGCTTTTGTAGTAAGATAACAGTGGCTCACTAATTGCTACCTTCCTCCCTCTTCCTCATAGGGTCAAACCATTTGGCAAATACATGTGGAGATAAAGGAAAACCACAAGTCCTAGAGGTTCATTGGAAACTACAAGCCATATGGCTCTCTCTGCCCAAAACTCAACATCCTTCTGGTTTATAGTACCAATATATATAACTAGTGATTTTAATATAGTGGTGTGGATATTTAATTTCACGTGTGTCTAAGCTTGATGTCATATATTTTGTTTACAGTTGGTCCCAAGTCATAAGGGTTATAGTTGGTTTGGCCAACATAAAATTCAATCGAAAAGTGCGGATATTTATCAATGTTACCTGACTGGCTGCCTACCTGGTATTTGCTTCTAAAAATATCAACTGCAGCTGCATGTGATAGGATAATATTATGGGCTGCTACAAAAGGCTCCTTCTCTGAATCCCCATCATTACAATTTCCAAATGGGCTTGAGCAACGAGCTGGTGGATATATACCTGAGCGGTAACCACTTGTGACTTGGAGATTCGGCTCATTGAAGGTTGCCCAATACTTCACTCGGTCCCCAAAAGATTTAAAACAAGTATCAGCAAAATGTAGAAATTCTTCCCTGAAAATGTTACAAGAAAATAGTTACTACTTTCTGTGGCATACTCAAATTTACATCAGGCCAGGTGCTCATGGTAATAATAATGATTTCTCAATCAACTCATCACCTACCCAAGTAAGTCTTACACAATTGTAAAATTCACATACTATGAGAGGAATGTTACATATGTTGAATGCATAAGATAATTATTAGCATTTGTGCAGTAAGTTTGTGCATATTACTGCAACGTCAAAAGTATTGTAAGTTTTGCAGGCTAGAGGTTGGAGTTGAGGCACTTACTGTGATTCCGGACTAAGCCATCCTCCAAACCTATCCTCAAGTTCTTGAGGTATATCGAAGTGGTTTAAAGTAACAAATGGTTGGATCCCTGTAAATTGCATAGTTGATAAAATAAATTCTTTAGATTTAGACAATAATGACGAAAATGGGGATTGGAAAAGTTGTTTTCATGGTGGTATATGTGGACCGGTTTGTTCCAAGCAACAAATTGTGATGGAAGTGAACCTTTAAGTAGGAGAACATCAATGAGCTTGTTATAGTGGTCAATTCCAGCCAAATTAACTTCTCCAAATCTGCCCGCTGCAAAATAATATGGATTTTAGATGAAATTAACGTCTTTTGTGTTGCATGATAGTTTTCAACTAAAATATTATTATACATGCAAATATAGGGAAGAAAAAGGGTAATGTTAAAGAGTTATGCTAGTGTCACATAAAGTGGCGCAATTTGTGCCATAACTTGTCCACGTGACGAGTTGTGAGTGGTAAAGAGGTGACTCTATATGGACCTATCATTACCTCTCTATGGTGAGTTGTGGCACAAGCATAATTCAATGTTAAATGACATATTCTTTTCATGACTTTATTTATTTATTATTATTATTATTATTATTTATAACTTATTAAGGTGATAAGTTGGTATTAGAGCAATATTACTTTTGCATGGTCTTGTCATTGACATCACTTTTATAATACATCAATTATAACATATTATATTAACAGGGTTCTGATAAACGGTCGTTCTTAGGACATTTGTTAATGGACCATTTAAAAAAGTTTTGATATAACTTTTATGAAAAATATTAAAAGCTGTTAAAAAAATTAGTTTCTTTTTACATTTCAAATAAAAAGTTTTTAAAAATATTTCATAAACTAATGTCCTTAGAGTATCCATTAGCTTTTATTAACAATTGTGAAATAAATTAGTAACAAATTACGTATTCATAAATTGATTTGAAAATAAAACAAAAATGACTCACCAGGTAAGATTCTAGCCCATGATATTGAGAAGCGATAGCTGTTCACTCCAAGCGATCCCATCAACTCTATGTCTTCCTAATATCGATATTAGAATTGATTAGGTCTACTAGCTAGTGTTGAATTTAATACGATGACAACTATTATATTATATGAAAGGAGGGAGTATCGATTTATGGTATTTTAGTGTATTTTATAATTGCTTATATTCATGTGGCATGTGTCATGGAACATGGAACATGGCTTGAGAATAAATATGTAATTAACTAAGACGACTTGCATATAAAAAAATGTGACCCATTACCTGCCATATTCGCCTAAAACTGAATAATATGACTCATTTTCTGTCTTTATCCTTGTTAAGAAACGTAGAATTCGACCCAAAAAAATGTCGAATAAGTAGTCTAATTATCATAATCAGTCACTATTACCACCTTTGGGTCCCCAAAAAGGATTTTGTATTCAACCACCTATAATGCTGGCACCACGCTGTGTATAATACAAAATATAGACAGACACAAACAGAATCAATGAGACAAGATGTTCAACTTTATTACCATGTACCGATAGTAATGATCCACTGCAAGATCTCCATTACTTCCATCAATTATGTTACCTGCAGAATTCAGTAGTGGTGTGGATATTCCAATTTCAAAGTACAGAATTTGCTCTAGATACATACAAGTTTCTGAATACTTCATATGAATAAACTTGGCACTTTTAGAACTAATTAAAAGTATGGTCCATCTCACCTGGTTTGTGAGAGAACACATCCCAGTTGTTCAAACCTTTACCATCACTTAAATAAGCACCTTCAAACTGCAACAATGAAATAAAAGAACAACATGAACAGTAAGTATAGCATGACTGTTACAAGAGGGTTTCTCTGAAGCATTGGGGTGCAGTTGACTTTTTTAACCATAGACAAACCTGATAAGCAGATGAGGCAGTTCCAAAGAGAAAGTTGCTCGGAAATGAAGATTGACCCAAGCTTTTGGCTAAAGTTGTGTCATCACATAATATTAAGAGAGGTGAAATGAACATCTGCAGTATCAGAAAGGTAGGTTTATGAATTGTAGAAGTTCCCATGGCAGTCCAAGCCTCTCAGCTTTTGCTATAACTAAAGTGGGTCTATAAATGCAAATGCATGCTTTGTATAATATTAGAGAGATTGTGTTTGTTAGCGTGTGTCTGGTTTCTTAGGTGGAATCTGTCATTTTTTTTTATACTACAAACCTGGGCTTGTCATTGTAAGATTATAAACTGATTTGGCAAGATCTGGTTATATTATAAAGAGGACCCACAATATTTTTTGTTGTTGATATTTTGATAGAATTAGATGTTTTTGTTGAAAATATCAACAAAAAATTATGTATCAGTTGAACTACATAGCTATTGGTGACCCACTATTAATTTCAAATGAATCAAAAAATTATATATTTTTATTGTTACGTTAGAAATTTTTAGGGGAAAAAATGTTATTTATTAGATAAACCAATTCCAGTCCAAAAGGACCAAAACAATAGAATTTAATTCAGCAAAAAAGAAAAAGAAAAAGAAAAAGAAGAAGACAAAAATAGTATCTGGAATGGTTGAGTTCAAATAAGTCAATCAAAAAATAATTGATCAAGAAGTAAAATTATACTAAAGAGAACCTACTACTATAATTTTTACTCCTTGATCATTTTCTGGCCGACTTTATTAACCTATCGGAACCCAATCATGCATGCTTCCTTTGTCCAGTTCTTATTGTTTTGGACTGAGAGTTGGTTTATCTAATACATATAATATTTTTTTTTCCCAAAGAATTTCTAACATTTTTTTCTGAGATAAAAATGTACTCATTTAGTCTCAAATTATTGGTCCAATATTTTATTTTGGAATGCCTTAAAATGTAGTTCTCTCTTTGATAAAAAAAATGTACTCTTTCAAAAGTTATCAAATAATATTTCAAATTTACCATTTCTTTTTTTTTTTTTAAGAAAAGAAAAAATCAATGCTATTTTTTATTAGAGTTTAAATTAACGAGAGTAGTTTTGTAAACTAGCTTGTACTTTTTTTTTTTACACTAAAAGACAAAGCATTAAATGTTGTTTTCTAAAAATTTAGTTTTTCTAAAAATGAACAACAACATGAGGAATGCAAATTCTTTATACCACTTTTGTGTACCACTCTATATTCTACCAATTACTACTTGTCAAGTTTTGATTTTACTTATAAAATAATTGAAATTTAAAATAGAAAGCAATCATACACATCAATCAATATTGAAGAGAATAAAAATAGGAGATAAGGCCTGACGAGCCCAACGGGTCCATGTCCATGGGCCAAAAGAAAGTCGAGCTCATTCTTTGTGTGGAGTCCTTGATGAAACGAAGGCCCAGTATGAATAGGGCAAAGCATGGGAAAATATTGGAGGAACACCTTAAAGACCGTGGACTCTTCACAATGAATAACTTGTCCACCACGTTTCGGATTCCTAATGAGAGAGTTCTACAAGGAAAAGACTTGTTCTACAAGGAAAAGACTTGGGCTACAAGGAAAAGAAGCAAGACCTCACTACTATAAAAGCCCCAACACCCCCTTACATCAAGGTACGCATAATTAACCCCTCTCTAGCACTCTAGAGTTGTGAGAATATTTCTGACTTAACCTTTGGAGGGTATTTGGCCGGCTCCATACCAGTGCCTTCTGTAAGGTGTTCTTGTTTTCTTCTCATGTGTAGGTGACTCTTGAGCGCAAGGATCGTGTATCTCACTGGCGAGATTTACGGCATCATCAGTTGGCGCCGTCTGTGGGAAACGTTCGTGACAATTTAAGCCATTGTCGCATCCCGGACATAAGAGTTGCATGGTACTTACACGCTCAATGGCCACCACCAACAACGTTCAAGAAGACGAGCCGCCAAGGTCCACCGCATTAGAAAGACAGGTCCAAACCCTCACGGCCGCGGTAGAGCGCCTCAAAAAACAAAACCATGATCTGGAAAAGCAACTGCGACAGAGGGACGCGGGACACAACATCCAGGAGGAAAACTAGGGGGATAGCTCCGAACGAAGGGGACCTGAAAGACCGGAGGGCAGCAACGAGCCCAGTAGACCGAAGCGGCGAAACTTGAGCATGCCCTCTCTCATGGATACAACCCCACCACCCATCCTCGCAGAGATACAGGCGATGAAAGAACAAATGGAGGTCATGATGAACGCCCTCAAGGGACGCATCTCCAGCGACCTTGACGATTTAGTGAATAGGACGGACTTGCCATTCACTATACAAGTCAACTCCTGTCCCCTGCCACAGAAGTTCCGAATGCCGCAGCTTGAAAGCTACGACGGGGTCAAGGACCCGTTAGATCATCTAGAAACCTTCAAGACCATGGTGCACCTCCAGGAAGTACTGGACGAGATCATATGTAGGGCCTTCCCTACAACACTAAGGGGTGCAGCAAGAATTTGGTTCAACAGATTGACACCAAATTCAATCAACACCTTCAAGGAACTAAGTGCTCAATTCACCTCGCACTTCATCGGGGGGCACAGCTACAAAAAGTCTACAGCATGCTTAATGAGCATCAGGCAGTGGGAGGACGAGACGCTGCGATCATATATAACTCGCTTCAACAAGGAAGCTCTGTCTATTGATGAGGTCGACGATAAGATTTTGGTGGCAGCCTTCACCAATGGCCTACGGAAGGGAAAATTTTTGTTCTCCCTGTATAAAAATGATCTGAAGACCAAGTCTGAGGTACTCTACAGGGCCACAAAATACATGAATGCAGAGGACGCATTCTCGGCCAGAGAAGACAAACCCAGGAAGAGAGAGAGACCGAAAGATGCCAGGCAGGACCAGGGAAGGAAGAAACCGAGGACGGGAGACAGACGCGAGGAGAAGCGTTCTAAACCCCCAGGAGGAAGATTTGCAAGTTTCACCCCTCTGAATGCCCCACTAGACCAAGTGCTGATGCAGATCAAAGACGAAGGATCCCTGATGTTCCCAGGGAAGCTAAAGAGCGATCCAGCCAAGCGATCCAGAAACAAGTATTGCCGTTTCTATCGTGACCGGTCACGATACTGCGGATTGCTACGATCTGAAACAGCAAATTGAGGCCCTCATCAGAGAAGGAAAACTGCAGAAATTCGTCAGCAAGGAAAGGACGGATGCACATGCACGGGAACAGGCCCCTTGACGGGAGAACGACCATCTGAAGCCCCCTGTCGGGGACATAAGGATGATAATAGGGGGCACGACAGCAACGGGATCGTCCAAAAAGGCCCGAAAGACCTACCTCAAGATGGTCCAGAATGTACAGACAACGGGTTCTGTACCCAAGATAGCGCGGAGGGAAAGCCCGATTATTGGATTCTCAGAGGACGACGCGAGACGCCTCCACCATCCACACGATGATGCCCTTGTCGTCAGCTTAAGGGTAGGAGACTACAATGTACACCGGATGCTGGTCGACAATGGCAGCTCGGCAGACATCCTATACTACCCAGCATTCCAGCAAATGGGAATAAATAGAGCACGTATCCGCAGCAAATCATTCAGGAAGTGACATTCTTAGTGGTCGACTGTTCATCCGCGTATAACGGTATAATAGGGTGACCCACACTGAACTCCTGGAAAGCAGCAACCTCAACATACCACCTGATGATTAAATTCCCTACGGAGTACAGAATTGGAGAGTTGCAAGGAGACCAAGTAGCCGCCCGGGAGTGCTACATCGCCATGTTGGAAATGGAGGATCATTAGCAGACCATGTGCATTGGAGAGCAGCGGACCATCGCAGAGCCGGTAGAAGAGTTGGAAGAGGTCATTCTCGATGAATCGAGACCTGGACGGACGACCAGAATGGGCACCTTGGCCAGCCCGGTGGTACGTCAAGACCTGGCAAGCTTCCTAAGGATGAATCAGGACGTATTCGCGTGGAACCACGAAGACATGCCGGGAATCGATCTGTCAGTGATAGTCCACAGGCTAAATGTTAACCCGGACTTTTCGCCAGTCCGATAGAAGAAGTGGGTGTTTGCGCAAGAGCGAGATAAAGCAATGGCAGAAGAGGTTAGAAAGCTGTTGGAGGCGAGTTTTATCCGAGAAGTATACTACCCCGACTGGCTAGCAAATGTGGTCATGGTAAGAAAGAATAGCGGAAAGTGGAGGATGTGCGTCGACTTCACGGACCTCAACAGGGCGTGCCCAAAAGACAGCTATCCACTCCCAAGGATAGATACCTTGGTAGACTCAACGGCCAGACACGAACTCTTGAGTTTCATGGACGCCTTCTCAGGCTATAACCAGATTAAGATGAAGGAGGAGGATCAGGAGAAAACCTCTTTTGTAACCAGTCAGGGACTTTTCTGCTACAAGGTGATGCCGTTCGGACTCAAGAACGTGGGGGCTACGTACCAAAGGTTAATGAACAAAATGTCTGCGCACCAACTTGGAAGGAACGTACAAGTCTATGTCGATGACATGTTGGTGAAGAGTGTGCGCGAGAACGACCACCTGAGCGACCTCCAGGAGACATTCAACACCCTTCGGTCGTACAACATGAAGCTGAACCCAAGCAAGTGCATGTTCGGGATGACAGCCGGGAAATTCTTGGGCTTCATGGTGTCCCAAAGAGGTATAGAAGTCAACCTAGAGAAAGTGCGGGCCATAATGGAATTCGAACCCCCGAGGACAGTGAAGGCAGTACAGAGCTTGAACGGAAAAATTGCGGCCCTGAACAGATTCGTCTCCAAAGCAACAGATAAGTGTTTGCCTTTCTTCCGAGTACTGAGAAAATCTTTTGAGTGGACGGACGAGTGTCAGAAGGCATTCGAGGACTTGAAGAAGTACCTATCATCCCCACCACTGCTCAGCCCGTCCATGCCAGGAGAAGAACTGTACCTCTACATAGCGGTCTCGCAAGCAGCAGTTAGCGTGGCCTTAGTACGAAACGATGGACGCTCGTAACGACCCATCTATTTCATAAGCAGGGCGTTCCGAAAGCAGAAGAAAGATACCCCGGATGGAGAAATTGGCTCTTGCGCTCATAACCGCTGCGCGGAAACTCAAACCATATTTCCAAGCTCATATAATCGTAGTTCTGACGGACCAACCTTTGAAGAAAGCAATGAGCAGCCCAGAGGCGGTAGGGAGAATGGCCTTGTGGGCAATTGAGCTAAGCGAATTCGACGTTCAATACCGTCCGCGAACTGCAATAAAGGGGCAAGTAGTGGCAGATTTCATAGCCGAGTACACCCAGCCAGAAGACAAAGGGGTTGAAGGACAAAAACTGTGGATCATCCATACGGACGGGTCATCAAATCAGCACTCAGGAGGAGCCGGTGTAGTTATACTAACACCAGAAGGGGATAAGATCAAATGCATGATAAGACTAGATTTCCCTACAACCAACAACGAGGCGGAATATGAAGCCTTGGTAGCTGGGTTGGATCTCGCAAAGGCGGCGGGTGCTGAGAACATGATCATACATTGCGACTCCCAGGTGATAACTAGTCAGATCAATGGCGATTATGAGTGTAGAAACGAGAGGATGAAGAAGTACCTGGAAGAGGTGAAGGGTCGAATCGGCGGCCTAGAGGTCAAATTCTTTCAAATCCCAAGGGAGGAAAACGAATGCGCCGACCGTCTAGCAAAAGCAGCCTCCGCAGAATTCATGAATGCGCCTAAACAGGTATTATCTTTTGTCAAAATCTGCTCGCTTATTGATGACGGGAAACAAATACAGGAGATAGATGTTGAAGAGGATTGGACCGCGCCTTTAAAAGAATATCTACAGTCGGGCGCTTTGCCAGATGGGAAGGACGCTGCAAGGAGATTGAAAGTCCGGGCGTTGCGATTTGTGCTGATCAGGGACGTCTTGTACAAAAGAAGTTTCTCTCGACCATACCTAAGGTGTCTAAGCCACAATGAAGCAGAATATGTGATGAAGGAAGTTCACGAGGGGATTTGCGGGAATCACTCAAGAGCACGGTCTTTGGTGCACAAACTGATCCGAGCCGGATACTACTGGCCCACTATGCTCAAAGACACCCAATCTTACGTGAAGGCCTGCGATAAGTGTCAGAGGTTCAGTAATCTAATCAGGCAACCATCAGAAGAACTCTCACCTATGACAGCTCTTTGGCCGTTCGCGCAATGGGGGTTAGACATCATGGGTCCCTTCCCAACGGCCTTAAGACAGCTAAAGTTTCTGGTAGTCGGTATTGCCACTATCACAGAGAAAAGCATCCGTACCTTTGTGTGGAAAAACATCATATGCAGATACGGGATTTCGAGGGTGCTTGTCTCTGACAATGGAAAACAGTTCGACAACAGCGCGTTCAGGAATTTCTACTCAGAGCTAGGCATTCAGAATCATTACTCATCACCAGCACACCCGCAGGCAAACGGACAGGTAGAAGTCACAAACCGGACATTGCTGAAAATCATCAAAACCCGGCTCGAGGGGGCAAAGGGTATCTGGCCAGACGAACTTGCAAGCGTCTTATGGGCGTATCGAACGACTGTAAGGACACCCACAAGGGAGACCCCATTTTGACTTACATACGGAGCTGATGCAGTCATCCCAACAGAGATTGGCCTCACTAGCTATCGCGTGTAGAGCTACACGGAGGACAAAAACGAAGAAGCTATGCGCCTACAGCTAGACTTAGTAGACGAGGCCCGAGCAATGGCAGAACAGAGGTTGGCGCGATACCAGAACCTCATGTCAAAGCACTACAACGCTAGGGTAAGGCACAGAGATTTTCAGATCGGCGACCTGGTGCTACGAAAGGTCATGGGCGCTGCTAAAGACCCTACACAAGGGAAGCTCGAACCAAATTGGGAAGGACCGTATAGAATCACATCATGGCAGAGGAAGGGCACATACCACCTCGAAATCATGGACGGAAGGAAGCTTCAGCACCCATGGAATACGGAACACCTCCGGAAATACTACCAATAGAAATGACATTCAATTTCCCCCTATTCCTCAGTCCATTTCTATTTACTAGTCTTCGATTATTTTTTGAAGCACTTACTAGTCTTTTGATTGTTTTTGGCTTTTTGTTTGAACAATTACTTCTTCAGTACCTTTTTAAGCCCAAGGGGGCAGATACTTTTTTCTACAGCTTTAAATCTAATGAAGGAACATTTAAGACCATGCTGTGTCCTTACTACTAAGATTATTACCACAAAGTGGACGGACCCAACCAAGGTCAAATTTATACAATTCCAAAAAGTGGACGGACCCAACCAAGGTCAAATTTATACAATTCCAAAAAGTGGACGGACCCAACCAGGGTCAAACTTATAAGTCCACAAAGTGGACGAATCCCACCAAGGGTCAACACCACAATTCACAAAGTGGACGGACCCAACAAGGGTCAAACTTATACAAGTCCAAAAAGAGGACGGACCCTACCATTGGTCAACACCAGTCCACGAAGTGGACGAACACAACCATTGTTGAACTTACGCCAGTCCACAAAGTGGACGGACCCTACCAACGTTCAAGACCCCAATCCACATAATGGATGGACCCAACCAGTTCATAAAATTATACAAGTCCACAAAGTGGACGGCCATCAGGGGTCACGACCACATTCCACGGAATGGACGGACCCGACCAAGGTCGCAAACTTTATAAAAGTCCACAACGTGGACGGATCAAATTAAGTAAACATTAAAGCAACATCAAATAGGACGGATCCTACACTACAATCATCAACAAGATAATAAAAGATGCATTTAAATAAATAAGTTAAATGTCAATACAACGAATACAAAACGGCCCGGCATACAACGGGCAAAATCCAAATTGTTTTCAAAATACTTGGAAAAAGTAAGTAATTATGTCTACACGTCAGGAATGACGGGATCTTTGGCTTCACGGGCCTTTTCTTCCTCTGGCTGAACTTCAGGAATGACGAAGCCGGGCACCTCTTCCGCAAAAAGCTCGTTCGTATCATCCGACAGGTCAAGATGAACGGACGTTGCCTCCGCGACAGTTATGTTGACGGACGAGAAATCGAGCTTGGGATAAAGAGTCTTGGCCTGACGGAGTGCATCATCGAATCCGTCATTATAACAGACTCCGAGCTCTGAAATAAGGGCGTCGGAGTCACGATATTCTTGGACGGCCTTCTCCCTGGCTTGACGGACATAGTTCTCTTTGTACTCCAGAGCCTTTTTAAGCTCCTCCGTCATCTTTTGGTACTCATCCCTCACTCGTTCCGCAAGGTTGAGCTTCTGCTCCGTCACCACCTTCCAATTCCTTAGCTCGAATAGCTCCTCCTCCGCTAGCTTGGCCTTTTCACGGACCCTTTCAAGCGCCAGCTCTTGGTGAAGAGACCGATCCATCAAACCCTTCGTCATAAGCATGGCCTGACGACAGGATGGAGTTTTAGTTATTGTTGAAAAAAAATAAAAAATAAAAAATAAGTATATATAACGACAATAGCAACGGGCTCTTACTTGGGCAATGCTGAAGAGGCCCGTCTCCCCCATGGCCTCCGTCGAGTGGTTGCCAAGGTCCTCATAGTCCTCGCTACCGATAATAGAAGAGATCTTCCCCAAAGCATACTTTGGGTCTTCACGGAGTAGGACAGGCGGTTTCTTCTGACTACCCGGAGGAGGAACCATCAGACCTTTGCCACCCCCAGGTTTGGCCGGGGTCACCGTCTTCTTACCCTCCGCCATCAAGCCAATGACGGGCTCCGTCGAAACCTTTTGTTTCTTAGGTGCACGGTCTCCCTTTATCATTGGTCTCTTCGCCGAAGGCCTGCTCGAGCTCGTCCCCATAGCTCTTTCGTCCGTCTCCTTATTCTTCGCGGCCTTATTTCTAATGGCTGCCCTTCTCTTCGCGTCTTCCATCTCCGAAAAATAAGAATAGATGGGTAAACTCATCGGAAGTGATCAAGTTAGACGTAGAGGGTGACCGACTTACGTTGACGGGTGCGCTCCTCGTACTTGATAGCCGCCCGAGTGGGTTCAGGTCCGTCGCAATACCAATGGATGGTATTGAGGTTTACCAACTTCGCCCACATCCATTCCTCTGGCTTCGTCTTTGAAAAAATTCTTTCCAAAAAGTTGTACTCCTCGATATCAACTTGCGGACGCCGTCGCACTGCAAAAATAAAAGGAACAAAGTAATTAGGACGGTCGTTAAAGTGTTAAAGAAAAATCACATGCATAACACGACGGAGGAAAATATACCAGACGGGTCCAAGATTCCCCATGTCTTATCAACTGGCATGAAGTCCGTCTCCCCCGGGTTCCAGGAAGAAGTAACGGCTCTTCCAGTCACGATTGGAGTCAGGGGTCTCATAAATGACCTTCAGGACAGACTTCCTAGGGACAAAGCTATACATTCCCCTTGACTTGTCTATCTCATCTGGACAGTAGCAATGGAGGAACTCCCGTACGGTCAGCGATCTGGAACCATCAGACATGGCTCCGTACAGGACCTCCATCGCTATGAAAACCCTCCAGGCGTTCGGGGATATCTGGCTGACGGACAAACCCAAGTGCTGGAGGAGTTCTCGCTTGAGTGTGTTCAAGGGGAACCTAAGGCCAGCCTTGAGTGCTTGTTCATACACCCCTAGGTCGTCCACTCCGTCGTAATAGCATTTCTCTGCCTTGTAGGGTAGACGGATAGGGATGTAGTCGGGTATTTGGTAGATTGCCCTAAGTGTTTTGAAGTGCACCTCTTTAATTGTGGACCTGAAGTTATTCACCGTCCACTCAGGTAGCATGACGAACTCCCTAAGTCTGTCTGCACCTACTATAGATTTAATTCCTTGATCACCGTCGTCAGAACCTTCCTCTGGTTCGGCTAACTCCATATCCTCATTTTTTGACGACGGTGAAGTGGCAAACGGACTCCTCTCGCTTAGTTCTTCTGGATCTTTATAACCCGACGGGTACAATTCCTCGTAACCCGCCCCGTCGCGGACGAACGATTGGTTACTCGATGCACTAGACATTGCCTATAACGTAGCGACAAAACCTAAGACTGACGGGTCTAAAATAAAAAGGGGGGAGACAGATGTAAGAAATTTAAAGTTTTACCATGTTAAGAATAAAAACTGAAAGTATATTAGAGTGAACGGATGGAATCACTTACCGAGGAAAAGAGTGAGCGGGTAAAAGTTGTTGCTGGATGTGAACGGATAAGCTCTGACAGGTGACAGACTCGCTCTAACAATGTAATTTCTGCGTAAAGTAGAGGAAATGAAGGGGAGGGTGCTGGTTTTTATAGATGGAGTGCACGGAAGACGAAGCGGCACTTCGATCTGAGGTACGAGCCATTCGACGAGTGACACGTGTCGTTGCCTTTAATGCCTCTGCAAGCTTGTCAGACCTCTATAGGCCTGACGGCGTCATGCTCCATAAACCACCCTCCAAAGGTTCCCGTCACCGTCAGCTATAAAGTTCTGACCGTTAGCTATAAAGTTTTGACCGTCAGCTATAAAGTTCTGACCGTCACTACATTGATTATGTCACCGACCTTTCAGTATCCGCGGTCGCCATCTTAGCTCATCTTCGTCACCGTTCATGTATGTCTATCCGTCGCCCCATGAACATAGAACCGTCATGACTATATTGACCGTCACCCCAATTGACCGTTTGCACAAAAGCGACGGATCAAATGGGGTGCAGGGGGCAGCTGAAGAGGATAAAAATAGGAGATAAGGCCTGACGAGCCTAACGGGTCCATGTCCATGGGCCAAAAGAAAGTCGAGCCCATTCTTTGTGTGGAGTCCCTGATGAAACGAAGGCCCAGTATGAATAGGGCAAAGCATGGGAAAATATTGGAGGAACACCTTAAAGACTGCGGACTCTTCACAATGAATAGCTTGTCCACCACGTTTCTGATTCCTAATGGGAGAGTTCTACAAGGAAAAGACTTGTTCTATAAGGAAAAAACTTGGGCTACAAGGAAAAGACTTGTTCTACAAGGAAAAGACTTGGGCTACAAGGAAAAGAGGCAAGACCTCACTACTATAAAAGCCCCAACACCCCCTCACATCAAGGTACGCATAATTGACCCCTCTCTAGCACTCTAGAGTTGTGAGAATATTTCTGACTTAACCTTCGGAGGGTATTTGGCCGGCTCTATATCGGTGTCTTCTGTAAGGTGTTCTTGTTTTCTTCTCGTGTGTAGGTGACTCTTGAGTGCAAGGATCGTGTATCTCACTGGTGAGATTTACGGCATCATCAAATATATATATATATATATATATATATATATATATATATATATATATATATAAAAGCAGAGATCTCATGTGAGAATGCATGAGGTCCTACTACGTGGCACTCTAATATTGTATTTAACTTTTTTTACCTTTTTCCATTAAGTTTTTTTTTACTGTTACCCAATAAATCATAGTAACTTATTTTTACCATTATATAAATTTAGCATTTTTTACCTCCTTTTATTAAGTTTTTTTTTTTTTTACTGTTACCCAATAGATCATAGTAACTTATTACATTTAACATTTTTACATTTTTTCATTAAGTTTTTTTTACTGTTAACCAATAAATTATACTAACTTATTTTTACTATTATATAAATTTAGCATTTTTTACCTCTTTTTATTAAGTTTTTTTTACTGTTATCCAATAGATCATAGTAACTTATTTTTACTATTATATTGATATGAATTGTTCTTGACAATTAGACCAAAAGTTATTCATTATAAAATGGATTGCCTTTTAAAAGTAAACCAAACCTTATAAAAAACTTAGGCTCAGTTCTTATCTTACATATTATGACCCAAGTTTGACCATTTCCACGTGTAAATCAAAGCAAAAACTCTTACCTTCTTACAAACTCTATTCTTCCTCCACCACGTATAGATGATACTTCTAGAAAATCTCATTCTTATGAAATATCTCTTCATTTTTCGCCAATTTCAATTCAATATGCTTTTGTCTATTAATAATATTCTATGCAATTTATGTAGACAATTTCTCTGTCATTGACCAGTGCAACAAAAATATATATAAATCTTGAAATTCCTCAGGTTGTTGAAATGATTGACAAATGCATATTTCTAAATTTTATAATAACAAAAAAGTCTAATAAATAGCATATACTATCTCACAAAATGCCATTAACTTAATATTTTCTTTAAAAAAATTCAATGATAGGAATGGTAAAAAACATGATCCTATACAAGAAATACCAAAAATACATGCAAAACAATTTTCATAGGAGGATTTATCTTTAAATAATATGAAGACAATAGTAAAGATAAAATGCATTGAATGAGATCTTACGAAATAGGTTCGTTAATTATTTCAAATTATACTCATCATTTATGTAAAAAAATAATAATACATCATATTATTTACATTAAAAAAAATAATACATATTAATTTCAAAGTTCATTGCTAGGGTATCGCAATAATAAGTAACATTGATACAACAATGGGTTGGTATTATATTTTGTGCATACTTTGTGAAAGGAATGTCAAATTACAAGTAGGATCATTTTGGTGTGCAAAATGTAAAACAAAAATAAATTTTTCTATCCCAAAGTTAGAGGCACTCACATTAACTACATACTCTCCAAATATTTATAATATATTTATCTCACTATAACTACTATATATATACAATTGCAAACTACTTCAGATACAAAATTCAAATTGAAGTTTTTAATGCAGCTAACAAAACAAAGTTTGTGATATTTGATCGAGATGTCGAGAAAATCCTAAATAAATCTACAAGATCGAGATCTTGCTGAAAAATAAACTAAGGTACAACTTATTTAAATTATTGTAAAAATATTGATATTGGAGAAGGAATCCCATGTGATTTGAAAAAAAAAAAAGGAAAAAAAATGGATTTCTCTACTTCATTTGAATGAATTCAATCTAAAAATGGTTTTGAAAATTACATAGTTGCTAAGATTTTTGATGCGCCTTCAAATGATAAAAAGGTATGGAAGAAAAAAAAAAAAAAAAACACAATTCAACATGCTATATTAATTCTTTTTGCTGCACTATTCCAAAACTAACAAAAATAAAAAATTTATAAAAAACTTTCACATCATTGAAATTTAATATAAATGCAAATACCTACGAAAAATCTTAGCAATAAAGTCCAAACTTTGTAAGATCTAATCAAAAATATCTCGGTGCTGATTCATTAGTAATTAAAATAAATGATGCAACAAAAGGAAAAAATGATGAAAGCTCAAAAATTGAACAAATATGGACGGACTAAATTTCAAATGATGAAGATGGAGAAACTGATGATGACAACAAGCGTCACCATACCGCAATAACAAAGCATTGAAGAAAAAAAAACCGTAATGAAGCTTTTTATTACATCACATAATAAAAATCAATAATATAGAATGAATTAATACTTTTATCAACTTTTATTATACAATATTACTCCAAGTTGCTTTCATTGTTGCTCATTACTTGAATAAAATAATTATAATAAATATATGTGTGCAATTTATAATTGTTACTTTTTATGATGAACTCATTCCTAACAAAGTTTTATAATAAATATGATATAGTATATGTATAATATTTTCCAAAAACAAATTTGCATAAAACATTATAATATTATCCGTGCATCACACGGGAAGCTTACTAGTGATAATAATGATTGGTGAAACATAAAGTAGTACACAAAAAGTGTTACAGAGGATTTGCATTCCAACATGGGATGAAGATTGTATATTATTTTATGACTCATTGCTTAACTTGTTATATGTTAACTATATGCACTTAAAAAAAAAAAAAACTTATTAACAATAAATCAATAAAATAAACTTATGGACCATAAAAAGTCATGGATATTGTGGCGCTTAAGAGTAAGGAAAACATTTTCAAGGTTAGTTATTTCTGGCATTGTATTATCTTCCAAAATGAATTGTAAAAGGTGTAGGCAGAATATAATTGAAAGTAGACCTGGCAAATTTGCATGTGATGCCACGTATACAAAGGCTGCATGAGTTGCACATGACATTCTTTCCAATCCAAATTAATAATCCAATTAACAGCATGGTGCAAAGTGAAATACAAGTTATAGTTTAGGGTGGTAAACATACATTCTAAAAGTTCAATGTGGTAATTGTAAACGAGGGTATAATTTAGACTGGTAAAGTGTATAGGGAATCATATATATATATATATATATATATATATATATATATATATATATATATAAATCCAAAACTGAACGAAAATCCAATTAGATCTCAAATTGGAGTCTAATTTTATGTGATGTGTCCCATTCAATTTTATTATTTTTGGTGTAGCTATTTACTACGCTCCAAAGAATGAGGAATCCAATTTAATTTTCTTAATTTTTTTGGTGCTAAATGAGTTATTAAGTGAGAAAACCATAAAATAAAAAATAATAAACCTTGAAAAATCACTATCAAGGATTCACTATTATTATTACTAGTCTGAAACCCTATGTATATATATGCACGGGTATAATTAAAACAATTACAATTATACGGTTCAAATTATACATTTTTTTTTAGAAGGGATTGAAATTATACATGGTAGTAGCTTACACATTTTTTTAAAATATGTTTACCTAAAATGAAAGTTCAAATTAATATGATTACCTAAAGTGAAATCTATAATACACATTGTAGGGGCCTTGTCCATATTAACAAAAATGAGTATCGACACACATAAAATTGAAATTTTTCTAAGGCCTCACCATTTTTCAAACTATATTTTTTTTAATTGGGTTAAAATTCCATTAGGAATTCTTATAAAACCTCCTATATTAAAAATTCTATACATGTTTTTACCTTACATTATAGAATTATGTTTGCATTATATTTATTAGGGATGAAAGAAAAAAAAATTGTGAACAAATTTTAAAATGTTGAACCTAAGATATTTTTCAAATAAAAGTGCTAACGAAGAAATATTTTTGGTGCATGTGGTAAAAATACATTGTAATAGGGCACATGTGCATGTGTACACTCATAACGCAATGTAAACATAACCATAAACATAAACATAAACATATATAACAAACACACACACATATAGTCTATCCTCTTTTTTTATGCAAAAAAGCTAATTTGAGTTTAAAAATTCCCAAAAAAGAAAATCTTACCTTTGAATTAAGGGAGTATTAAAATTAATTATTTTTATTCCTATTTAGTGTGAAACTAGCCAATTTGTGGGTTTGTAGCCAAATTGACCAAAATGCCCTTAATTGACCAAACTTTTACTAAGCTCACTAACAATGAAATGAACTCAAAAATTCACCAAACTACCAAATTCCATCATTTTACATCAAAATCCGAATTCCCAAAAATTTCCGTCACATTTGACTAAATTTGATTGTAATAAACCCAAGTTTGACCACAATTTGACCAAGAATCTGACCTTGTGATCAAAATGAATTCAAGGTCACACTGAATTTAACTAGATTCCCTTTAAAATGATTGTTCATAAGCTTAGGTTAGACTTAAAAAAATAAAGATATTATAAAAATATTTTAAAATGCCTAAAAGTTGGCCATGGCTCAATGTGGGAAAAGTTTTAAAATTAAATTATGTTTTAATCTCAAGTATGTACTTATCAAAAACCTAACAATATTAAATTTACATAATATTCAAACCATCTCGGAGATTTTTGTAGCAGAGTATATAAAAAAATGATACTTGAAGATAGCACCGAGTTGCGCTATATTTTAAATATAGTAATTATAATTATATATTCTATGTGTGTGGGCACGCTTGTGTGAGGTGGCTCCCTTGTACCTTACGTTTTCCATTAATTAAATATTCATATATATTTGAGGCAATAAGTGGATCTCTACTCATTGACCTTTCAAAAAATAGGGAAGATTCTATGTTTTTTATGCCATTTTTTTTTTTGGTCTTCCTATCATTTTTTTTTTTTAAATTTTTTTGAGATTTGGTACCCTAATAACTAAATTTAAAGCCAACAAATTCAATAAACTCAAAAATATTCTTTTGATTCTTACATCTAGGCATAAGGTAAATTAAACATAAATGTTTAGGTAAATGGATAAACATTGACAGATAACATCTTGGATTTAGTTGATCAACTCAAAACTAACATGTTATAATGCTAGATTGGTTTCAACTCTAATTATCTATAGATGAGCATTACATTTATGTTTATAACTATGTGTGTCCTTGTGTGTGTGTATATATATAAGGGATCTAAATAATATAATTGTGAAAAATATATAAATAAATGTCAATATAAATAAAAAACAAACATAATAAAAATGAAAACTAACCATTAAGTATTAGGAGTAAATACTGAGTCATTGAATCCCCCATTCTCTCCTCAAGAGGCAGAGTTGGCTAAGAGCATTCAACTTTGTCATAATCCTGTCGAGGTTAAGTTGGTGTGGCCTTTTGTCTCTTTGGGTATTTATTAGGTCAAGTTAGGGTATACTTTCCTTTCTTAAGAAAGAGCCATGTGTACTTAGGTTTCAGCAAATCTGAATTAGTTTCAAGGTGTATGGAAACAAATTTGGGGATACACTGTTTTGAATAATATGAAGAATATAATTTGGAGGGCTTGCAAAAATGCCATACCTATCAAAATGTATTTAGTCTGCATGACAGTTTTAACCGAAGATATTTGTGAACATTGTAAGCAACGTGAGGATGTTATTCATGCCTTATGGTTATGTCCTTGTGTTTCGACTATATGGGACTTAGACTCTATATGGAATTTTTTTCAAGTCAAACATTTTCTAAGTTTGTAGAACCTATGTAACACGTGATTAATGAAATGAAAGACCTTGAGGTTTTTGCCATCTTTTTTTGAACCCTTTTGGCTCCATAGAAATTGACTTTGTGTTGAAAACAAGATCCTTTCCTATTAATGAAGTGATCCCAGTAGCCCACCCACTACTACAAAACCATATTGTGTTTGTTGGTATCTTCCAACAAATTCTTCAATCAAAGTCAATTTTGATGGTAGTGTTCAAGGAGACATGAGAAGCATGTATTGGTGGTTCTTCTAAAAATGGAAGAGAGTTAAATGTAGTGAAGATCATCAAAATCATAGAGCACATAGTAGAAACATGCAGAAACTACAATGATGAATGGACAAATGATCATTCATGAATTAGACCGACTTGAACCTGAGAATTTTTTATCCAAAGTAAAATGGTCAACCTAGACCCAACCCATTTTTTTTAAGAGTCGGGTTGGGTTAACTTGTCTGACTTGACCTAACCTGTTTTTTATGATATAAATTTTGAGATCATCAGGTAGCTTAAATCAAAATAACATCTCTACATCTTTTGGTGTGATAAAATTAAAAGGGCTTAGAGCATTGAATTTCTACTATAAAAATCATAATATTTTTGTCATTGTTAGTCAGAGGTCGGAGCAGTCGCACATAGCCAACAACTAAACCGCTACCTAAACTACAAGTCTTGACTTCGTCCTTGTCCATGTCCAAGTACAGTGATGTGTGGGTTCAATATATAATTTTGGACAGTTTAACTTATGTGAAACTAAAAATGCATGCTTTCTTTGTAATTTACTAAATGTCTCCTCATAATTCCTCTCACATGCTCACAAGAATTACACTTCCTTTGCCATAAAAACGTGCACCAATTAATAAAAAAGAACAAAACACCAGCACTTTCAAATGGATGAAATTTTCCTATTTAGCAACACCATTTACACCAAAGCAACAAATTGTGTATTTCCAATAAGATCACATATAAAGCCATATTTCCTAAGAAATTATTTATTCATTAATAAACTTCACTATTGTTAACAATCAAAGATATGCTTCATGGTTATAAAAAAGAAAAAAGATATGCTTCATGGAAGATATGTCAATAGAAATGCTCAAAAGGTAAGCATATGTTATTTCGTATTATATATCTTACATGAAATTAAAAAAAATTTAAGTCACAAATGAGATGTGAAAACAGAAACCTACTTATGAGTTCCACCACCCACTTAGGAAGACCTCTTAATGTGTGTGTGGATTTTGGCTAGTATGATCAATTTTCATGCAATAAGTTTTTATTTGTTTTCCAAAGAAACACATTCTCAAAGAATAATATTTTTAAATTCAAATACTAGAATTAGAAAACTCAATGTGAAACGTTACTCTTTTTATTTGAGATACAAAGAAAAGTACATGCATGGAAATATTGAGACTAATGAGCTTGTTGGAAATATTTTGTTTGAATACACAATCTTTAAAAAAGAAACAAGTTTCTTCCAACATCCATAATATGAACTTAAATACAAGTTTGAAAATTCTTTTTTAGTTAGTTAACTAGTACAAATCCCTCATGGGTAATTCTACCGTACCCCCCAAAAAAAGGGGGGGTACGGTACTCACTAGTAGGTAACCTGCTATACCAAGTTACATTTTTCTCACATTTGACAGTTCCATCCTCACATTGTACAGTTCCAACATCACATGTGATAGTTCTTTTATCACATTCGATGGTTCCCTTACTTTTTTTCTCACATTTGACGGTTTCATCCTCACATTGTGCAATTCCAACATCACATGTGATAGTTCTTTTGTCACGTTCGGCAGTTTCCTTACTTTTTTTTTCTCACATTTGACAATTCCATTTTCACATAATATAGTTCCAACATCACATGTGACAGTTCTTTTGTCACATTCGGTGGTTCCCTTACTTTTTTCTCATATTGGATGGTTTCATCCTCAAATTGTGCAGTTCCATCATCACATGTGACATTTCCCTTGTCACATTCGATGGTTTCCTTACTTTTTTTCTTACATTTGATAGTTCCATCCTCACATAGTGCATTTTCAACATTACATGTGACAATTTTTTTGTCACATTCTATGGTTCTCTTACTTTTTCTCACATTTGACGGTTTCATCCTCACATTATGCAATTCCAACATCACATGTGATAGTTCTTTTGTCACATGCAGTGGTTCCCTTATTTTTTTTTTATCACATTTGATGGTTTCATCCTTACATTGTTCAGTTCCAACATCACATGTGACAATTTTATTATCACATATCACATGTAACCGTAATTTTGTCACATTCAATGGTTCTCTTCTTTTTTACTTACATTTGACAATTCCATCATCACATTAAATAGAACCAACATTACATATGGGCGTAGCCAACCCAACCCAACCCCACTGAATTACCTAATAATTGACGAATATATATAACAAAAATACCTAAAAGTATGGTCACAATAGTTTCACATGTGACCATATTTTTGTCACATTTGGGTGGTACCCTAATTTTATATAATTGGTTTCTCACATTTGAGAGTTTTATCGTCATATTGGGCAATACCAACATCACATATAACTGTATTTTTGTTGATTCATAACAATCTTGGTAATAATTAAAATGTTAACAAGAAATTTTCCCAAAATAGTTATAAACTTGAAAATCAACAACAATGCCCTAGAAATTAAGGATTTCAAAAAATAGTCCTAAAAATATATAAAAAGACTAAGAGCCTGTTTGGTTTGAGTTTTTTGATAACTCAATTCTCTGTTTCCATAACTCATAACTCAAAAATGGTGGGACCCATAGCAAAAAGTTTGTTTGGCAAACAATAACTCTGTTTCCATAACTCTGTTTCCATCACTCAATTCTCTGATTTTTGAGTTATGAGTTATGGAAACTGAAAACAACTTTTGGCTGTTTTCAGTTTCCATAACTCATAACTCAATGGCAATATTGTAATTAAACACACATAGGGGACCCACAGCCGCAACTTTTGACCAACTTTTGACTTTTTTTTTTTTTTTTTTCTTGGTTGGGCGTTGGCTGTTTTTTTTTTTTTTTTTCTTTTCTTTTCTTTTCTTTTCTTTTACTGGGTTGGCGTTGGCTGTTTGTTTGTTTTTTTTTTTTCTTTTTTTTTCTTTTCTTTTCTTTTCCTGGGTTGGCGTTGGCTGTTTGTTTTTTTTTTTTTTTTTTTTCTTTTCTTTTCTTTTCTTTTCCTGGGTTGGCGTTGGCTGTTTGTTTTTTTTTTTTTTAATATTAGCTTCGGTGAGTTGGGTACTGAAAAAAAAAAAAAAAAAAAAAAAAAAAAAAAAAAAAAGAAAAAAAAAAGAAAAAAACCCAACACTGTATCGGCTGACAGGTGTGGGACCCATGAATAGTGTGAAAAAATTGAGTGATGAAAATAAAAGTGATGTTGCCAAATGAGTGTGAAAAAATGAGTGATGAGTAATGAGTGATGAGTTATGAGCTATGAGTGATGAGTGATGAGTGATGGAAATTGAGTGACGGAAATTGAGTGATGGAAAATGCTTAACCAAACAGGCCCTAAAATACCCTAATGCTTCAAATATTACCAAAATACCTTCATTAACCTATAGAATGACTAAAATACATTTTTAAACTTTCAAAATTAATATTTAAAAAAAAAACATTGAAAATGAACAAAGTAGCACTAAAAATACCTAGAATGACTAAAATACTAAATATTTTGAAACTTACCATAATAGCATTCAAACCACTCAATTTGGCCATGTTAAAGTGATATCTTGGATTTTTATTTTATTTTATTTTATTTTATAGTAATTGTAAAGATATGTTGGTCATGTTAGAGGTTTCCAAGACCACTCGGTGATTTTTGACATCTCATGGGTATTTTAATCAAACACATCTCAGCTTTTTTGATACCTTTATGGTGTTAAGTTTTCTCAATGAACAAAAAAAGTGACCCAAAGCAAATGCTATTTGTTAGGAAACATTTGATCCTCTAAATGATTCCAAAGAAGCTATATATTTAGACCATACAATGCTGTAATTGTGAACTCTAAAGAAGAAAAAAAAAAATTAAACCTAAAACAATTTAGGCCTTAGTGTGTTTTCTTAAAGAAGTTGAAATTGAAGCATAAAACAAATTTAGGCCTCAGACCGTGTTCTTGAAGAACTTGATATCCCAAATATGAAGGGAAAGAGAGTGTAAAATTGAGAAGCAAATAAATTATGCATTCTAATGAAAACAGCTAATGATATTTTTGTTAGGAAATAACAAAGTGAAGCAACCAAGCAAAAGCAAAAATACACCAAATTAGTAGCAAGCTATCACTACATTTCAAAATAATTTTAGATTTCAAAATCTGCCAAAATGCAATGTTATCAATATTTAACAATTACATTCAATATATCTGCAACTATTTTTTCGTCAAAGGTTCCATCCTCACATTGTAGCTCCATTTTTCCAACAACTAATACTTTATAACGACTAAAAGTAATTTTCCCTTTCACAAGTTGTATATGCTTAACAACCAAGTCCGCAAATATCTTGTCGATGGATGTTGTCTACCTTGTCCTTGAACGTTTCAACTTTGCCTGATGAATGACTGCACTATCCATATAGTGTGTAGAAAATGTATTAGAAATCAATAAATGGTCAAGATTAAAACAATAAAAATATATGACTAAGATTTGGGTGGGTACCATACCCCACACCCACTATCTTAGATTTATCCATCAAGCTATCTTAGATTACATTCCATTCGCTTTCAATACTTTGTTGTAGCTTTTTTCATGAAAAGAAACTTATAGAATTCACTATTTGTCTAACTATTTGGTATTTTATGTTATAATCATATCACACTAAAGTGGAATAACATTTAGTGAATGCTGATGTATGATAACATTTAGTGGTAAGGTATTAATATTAGTAGTGAAGGCTCATGACGGTCTGGGTCCACAATCAACACTTGTAGAATGTATTTTGAAAGCTTTAGGACTTTTTTCTCCAGTTTAATTGATAGGACATCTCTTTTAAACTTTACAAAGTCTAGGCCATTAGACCTTACAAATGAAACAAACAAAACATCAATCTCTAAATCACAAAGGCCAACCTAAAAGCAAAATAAACCCTTACACAATAACAGGGGAGACCCGATACAAACTCAAAGTAGAAACTACTAACCAAAAAAAAAAAAAACAATAGATCATTAACCCCTCAAGGTAGCTAAGAATCAACAAGCACCATAGAAGGATAAATTCCCCAATTATAGGCTTATAGCATATTCGAACATAGAAAATAGAGAGAGTAGTGATGTGCAATAAACAATAATCATTTGAAATAGAAAGTAGTAAATCAAAGCAGATTAACATTGTTCCACATGATCCAATGCATAAGATGTACTTTTAATTTTTTTTTTTTTTTTGGGATAATTCAGACATTATGTTGAAGAGCAAACAAATTACAAATACAACAACTAGCCCAACATAGCCACTTTAGTACACATAGAGTCCTTCAAAGACCACCTAACTAAGATTGCTAACTTTAAAATTTATAAGACAAACAATACAACTCCAAAATATTAAATCCAAACTATAAACATAGATAGCATAGTTGATAGGGCCTAATTCTATTTTGAATGTTCCAAGTTTAAGCATAACATCTATTCTTATATAACTCGTCAAGCAAAACAACATCCAAAAAACTAACAAACAATTTGGGGAAACAAAACATATTTTACAGCTTGCATGAGTTAGGGTTTTGTCATTTTGATACTTACCTTCAATTATGTTAAAGTGATTTTGATTTTTTTGAGAAGCCTTCATTGTTGGGTTTTGTGGAGTCTAGTTTTGTTTGATTCGCTTTGAAAACCCGACCTGACCTGAATAATGTTGCGTGGTTTTTAATGAGAGATTTACTGATACTTAGTTCATGGAATGGAGGCTTGGGCCTATCGGAGCGCTCATGGACAAGCCTCTTGAGGGTCCGAGGGCAACGCCTTTGGGAAAATTTTTTGGGCCCATTTTGTATAAAGTTTTGTATAAAAACCAATTATTGGTGATTAGGGTTTATTGTGTTGTTGTCATGTTTTTTGTGTGAGAGAAAATATTGTAGCCGCACTTTGTATTATTCTCTGATAATAGTGAAATCCCTGCAACTTCGTGGACGTAGGCAAATTGCCGAACCGCGTAAATATTGTCTTGTGCGTGTGATTGTTTTCTTTGGCGTGTGTTTTCTCTATTTTTTTGTTTCTCATAGGTTGAGAATTCGGGTTAATTCCCTACATTCACCACTCAGTAAATCTACAGGATGCCAAAAGAAATTCACCCATCAAACCACTAAGTAAAGCCATGGGGTACCAAAAGAGATTCACCCATCACACACAACACAAGAGAGAGAGAGAGCAAGACCTCAAGAGAAGCAGAGGAAGAACTGAAGAACGAGAGCGAGAGAGAAAGAACTCGAGAGATGCAAAGACGTCTATTTTTTTTTCTATATATTTACTTTACTTTTATATAGAACATGCTTGACTGGTAACATGTTTTCATTAAAATTAAATAAATGACTAGGATTGAAACAAATGAAATCAACGGTTGAAAATTTTAAGTGGGTACCGTACTCCCCTAGTACCATAGAATGACCCATCACTCATATTTCATATTGGCCTAAAATTTGACTAATTCTAGTCCATTTTGGTCTATTCCACAAAATTCCAATTGGCATAATGATTTTGGCCATAATGGGGACAATATATTTTTCCCCATTCCCTAAACTCGTTTTCATTTTTTCATAACTTAACTCGCCTATGATATTTGTGTTTCTTTTTTTCATTAAGAATGTGTTTTTTTTTTTTTTTTTGGTTCATTTACTTTACTTACCTATGACATTTTTCTTTGCATATACTCTCTTATATATGGCATGTTTTAATGTTGATATTAATAATATGCATTATTTAAATTTAAATTAATAAATGATATGGTAGAAAATTATGTGATAAAGAATCATATCTATTTATACTAAAGTGAACCAACTAGTATAATTTTTACTTCTTAATAATTTTTTGTGGACTTCTTTAGCTTCTTGGAACACACTCATGCATACTTTCTTTGTCTAATTCTTATTGTTTTGGATTTGGAGTTGGTTTATCTAATACATAACATTTTCTTTTTAAGTAAGAATTCTAACATGACAATAAAAATATACTCATTCAGCCCTAAATTTGTTAGTCTTCTATTTCAATTTGGTGTGTGTTAAACTACAATTCACTTTAAAAATTCAATAAAAAAATTTCCAAACTACCTTTTACTCTTTTTTTTTTTTGGGTGAAAAAATCAACACTATTCTTTTATTATAGTTTAAACCAACGAGTTCAGCAAAGCAAAAAATTTTAAATTAACAAGAATACTTTTAGAAACTTGTATATTTTTAATTAAAATACAATGAATTAAATACCCTTAAAAAGTAAGATGTTCTGAATAGGATCAACAATATAAGGCGAATGTAGTATAAATTTTTTACTCATTAACGATAAATTAATTTTAAAAAAAAAAACTTATTAATGATAAAATATATAGTTTTGTTTTTACTCATTAAAATGGTATCTTGGATTTTGTAATATAAACTTTGTATTAGTGTTAGAATCCATCACTGGATTCCTTAAAAAAAAAAAAAAAATCCATCACTAGTGTGTCTTTGTTTTTTTATTTTTTATTTTAAATAATAAAAGCACCTTAAGATCCTTAACCCAAAAAACTGTCTTTCTCGTAGTTCAAAAACTGATCAAGCTCAGAATAGCTTACAATTGCAATAAACTGGATTACGGTTTATCTCATGTTTTATAGAGCCCAACTTAAACCACAATCCGGCCCACTTGTATGCTATATTGTACCGTTGCTGTTCTTGATTGTTATATGGTGAAAACTTAAAACCGTTGCTTTTGTTGGTGATGAATGAGGCCACTGCACTCACGCATTGAGAGCTGGCTCTGTGCTCTGTTCAAAGTTTCGATAACCCATAGTCGAGCAATCAAACTAGGCGACATTGCTGACATCTACACTGCCAATAATATTCTAAGTGGATATACAAAATGCAGAGAGTTATGCACTGCTCACAAACTGTTCGATGGAATGCCTCAAAGGGACACTGTCTCTTGGAATACAATGATCGCTGGGTATGTAAACTGTGGGAACTTCGAGACTGCGTGGGAGATTCTAAGAACTATGAAGAGACGTGGGTTTGATGATTTTGATGGGTATACTTTTGGAAGCATACTTAAGGGAATTGCTTGTGCTTATCGGTTTGATCTTGGGCAACAAGTGCACTCCATGATAGTCAAGATGGGCTATGTTGGAAATGTTTATTCCAGTAGTGCTCTTCTGGACATGTATGCAAAGTGTGAGAGAGTTGAGGATGCATATGTGGTGTTTCAGTGCATACCGGAGCGAAACTCTGTCACGTGGAATGCGCTGATTGCTGGTTATGTTCAAGTGGGTGATCGTGGGACTGCATTCTGGCTATTAGATTATATGGAGTGGGAGGGTATTAAGGTTGATGATGGCACATTTGCTCCGCTTTTGACGTTGCTTGATGATGCTGATTTTTACAAGTTAACAATGCAAATTCATTGTAAAATTGTGAAATATGGGCTGGTATTTCATAATACTGTGTGCAATGCCTTAATCACTTCATATTCAGAGTGTGGGTCTATAGAAGATGCCAAAAGAGTATTTGATGGTGCTGTTGATACCCGAGATTTGGTGACATGGAATTCCTTGCTTGCTGCTTACCTTGTACACAATAAAGAAGCAATTGCATTTGAGCTCTTCAGGGATATGCAAGGGTTTGGACTTGAACCAGACATCTATACTTACACTAGTGTCATTAGTGCTTGTTTTGATGAAGCACATAAAAACCATGGGAAATCCTTGCATGGATTGGTAATAAAAAGGGGATTGGAAAAATCAGTACCCATATCTAATGCATTAATATCTATGTATCTCAAGTCTAATAACAGATGCATGGAAGATGCGCTGCTCATTTTTGACATGATGGAATTGAAGGACCGTGTTTCATGGAACTCAATTTTGACTGGATTTTCGCAACTTGGGTTCAGTGAAGATGCTGTGAAATTCTTTGGACATATGAGATCTGTGGTAGAAGACATTGATCACTATGCCTTTTCTGCCGTCCTTAGATCTAGCTCAGATATAGCAACCCTACAATTAGGTCAACAGGTTCATGTCTTGGCACTTAAATCAGGTTTTGAGTCCAATGACTATGTTGCCAGCTCATTAATCTTCATGTATTCCAAATGTGGGATAATTGAAGATGCTAGGAAATCCTTTGAAGACACCCCCAAAGGCAGCTCAATCACTTGGAATTCGATAATTTTTGGATATGCACAACATGGGAAGGGAAACGTTGCGCTTGAACTCTTCTACCTAATGAGAGAGAGGAGTGTGAAACCTGACCATATAACCTTTGTTGCAGTTCTAACTGCATGTAGCCATTTTGGTTTGGTTGAAGAAGGATGCAAGTTTCTAGAATGTATGGAATCAGAATATGGAATTCCAATGCGAATGGAACATTATGCATGTGGAGTCGATCTATATGGGCGGGCTGGGCGTCTAGATTGGGCAAAATCTTTGATTGAGACAATGCCTTTTGAACCTGATGCTATGGTGTGGAAGACTTTACTCGGTGCTTGTAGGACTTGTGGGGACATTGAATTAGCTAGTCAGGTGGCAAGCATTCTACTCGATCTAGAGCCTGAAGAGCATTGCACTTATATAATCCTCTCTGACATGTATGGGCGTCTTAGGCGATGGGATGAAAAGGCTAAGGTGACAAGGCTTATGAGAGAAAGAGGGGTGAAAAAGGTCCCTGGTTGGAGTTGGATAGAAGTTCATAATAAGGTGCATGCTTTCAATGCAGAAGATCATTCCCACTCCCATCGTGAAGAGATATACCTTGTATTGGGAGGATTAATGGATGAAATCAAAAGGTTAAATTCTGTTACTAATTTCAAGTTTTTGAGGCATGATTTGGATCATGGATCAATGAGTGATTTAAGGCTCTGATGCTTATTTAAACCCTATTGTTTGAATTGTCTGTTGCACGCAATGGTGGGTAAATTGTCTTTCTGAAGCTTCCAATTCGTGCTTTATATGGGAAAAAATTAATTCAGGTTTAAACAATTATAATATTTGATTATACTTTAGAGATTTTTGTTCAATATTGGAAACTTCTTGTAATATTACTCTCAACAATCAAGATATTCTAATGCATAAACAGTGATCAACACATGCAATGCCTAGCTATATATGTTCTGTGTTGTGAAGGAGGCTTGTTGCTTGCCTATTTTTCATCTTCATTAAGCCCACTGTCTTATCCAGGTCCTGCCACATGTGCTTCGCTTTTGGCTGCTGACCAATAGTGGGAACTAATAGTGCAAGACACCAGGGACCTATAGTGGAATGCAAATAATGCTACCCTTTCATTGACTGGGAGTGAGATAGCATGTTTTTCTCGAAGGACTTCAAACCTTTTGCAGGAATTGGAGCATCAGTCTGGCATACTAAGGGCTGCTACTCATTAACAAAGATCTGGCTATGCTAGGGCTGCAGATTGGGTAATGTTAGGTGTGTAGGCCTGAGTTTGTACAGGCATCTCTTGCTAGTATAGCTTAGTTGTTTGCTGTGGCTTAGATAACCTATACAGCAGAGTTATGTCCCTAATGGGCTGTGGACAAGATGTTTGCCTTGAATATCGGAAGTTAAATTATGCATCATTGCTGGTATGTGGCAGGTGTAGCATAGTGCAGGGATGCTGTCATCCTTTGAGAACTTGCTGTTGTTTAGCTTAGGATTTGTACTTTTCGACTTGCTGAGCAATTGTGTATTAAGTTGGGGTGTGCAGAGTTGTACTCTATTATCCCTTGGTTGTATGGTCTACTAGACCTTTGCGTTTGCAATAAAAATTCTTACTGATTCATATATATTTATATATATTTGTTTATTTAAGTTTTTTTGAATTATTTTGTAGTGCATGTTCATAGGCTTTTCTGACTTTAAAAGTCAATTTTTTGTTTAAGCTAGCCCGAATGTCGTTGCTTACTTCCATCTCCCCTGCACAGTGCCCTACCAAGAGCTGAACTCTTGGTTGTCTTAGAAGGGCCTATTCTAGAATATATCTGTAAGGCTCGGGATCTTCCTCCTCTGTGAGTGCTGCTCTTTCTTCTCATCACTTTTGAAATGTTGGTATGCTGTATGATATTTGATTCTGTTAGAATATTTCAGGATGAAGTGTTAAGTAGAGAATTTCATTGTTTGAAAGTTTGTTGCAGATCTCATCCATTTTGGAGCTATATTTTATGCCCTAGTATGTCCAGAGCCTCCTCCAAGTGCCACTTCTGTGCAAATTAGGATATTTGAAGAAGTTACAGCTCCATTGGTACTGAGAAATGGGGCTTCCATCAGAGGGAAACCAATATGAGAAGCAGAGAAAAGTTTTAGGATAACTCATGTAGACCAGTTTATTGAAGCTGGAACATACTTAGAAGTGCATGTACACCCAAAAGGCTTCCCAAGGTAAAACAAAATGTTTGATGGAGTTTGCTATCACTTTTACTAGCATGATACTCGTTGACATTTGAATTTTTAACAGGTTCTATGAAATTGACTGGAAATCAAGAATTCTAGCTGTGACTGGGTGCTATGTGGTTTTGGCAAACCATCTGGTACAATAATTTCTCAATTGTATTTATCTGACATCACCAAAATTGTGCCTCAAATGAATTGATGTTTTGTAAAAATTATTCATATGATTGTAAATGCTAGAGCTGCATAGTTTGGTTGTCGTTTCAAAGCTACAAATATGTGTGTGTGTGTGAGAGACATTTGGATTGTCCTTGCCATACCCTTCAAGATCCATCGATGACATAAATTTGTGTAGAAGTTTAAAAATATGCAGAAACCATCAAGAGTATTATTAACCTCTTGTTTACCATTTTCTGTAATGAACATGGGTATGTTATTGTATCTCTCCACTACACAGGTAACCATTTTCTCCATTCCCAGTGGGTAAACATTTAGCCATTCCAAATCGGTCTGTACCATAAAAAGGCTTCAGCAAATGGTTGACAAAGTGATGCAGGACAAGCCAGAACTTTGTAATGGGAAAAATAAAGATAGATGATCTAGGAGTTAGCACCTATACCTACTCGGAGTTAGCACTATATGATAGAAAATCACTAGGAGTCATCATCTAGGGTTGACTTTTACTTATTGGCCTCGTGGAAAAAAATTCTCACTTTGCCACTGATTGACATGTTAGTTTGTAAGGCTTATGTAGTGAAAATAATTACATCACTCTTGGTTTAAAGTTGATCTGTTGTACAGATTCTCCAATGTGCACACTGTCTTTCTGTACTGGTCTAGGTTCACAGATCCTAGAATTTCTTTCATCTGTACTGGATATTTTCCAAATATTATTGGGTCCTAGAACCTGCATTAAATTGATTCAAGATTCATGAATATGGCAGCCACATTCGTACGCTTGTGCATATTGGACACATAAAATGTGAAAATCAGTATTAATTTTACTATAAAAGTCTGATGAAATGATGTTACAATAAAATGATGTATCAAATGGATATTTACCAGTTCAAAAAGGAGGACTGGGCTCTTTCAGCGGCTAACTTTTCTAGTGTGGAGTTGTTAATGGGTTCAAACTTCAAACTAGGCGGCAAGTTAGACGATCCCAATGCTACCTCCTTGTTCTTTCTAGTTGTTCATTGATCCAATCATAAGTGTTTTCTATTTTGACATCAACTACTTCACACTTTCACATTTGAATCATCACTCCCTCGCTGAATCCCCATGAGTGCAATTTCCAAAGGGACTTGAGCAACACGATGGTGGGGATTCACTTGGCAATTTGGCTCACTGAAGGTAGCCTAGTACTTGACCCAATCTCTGAAACACTTAAACCATATTTCAGCAAAATATTCAAAATGATGTGTAGCATGTTACTACACTCAATATAAAAAAAAATAATAATAATAATAAAAAAAAAAAGAAATTTGTGATGTAAAGAATTTTACATTTTTTTTTTTTTTTTCCAAAACGGGATGTAACTTATCAATCAATCAATATATATATATAAAAGCAGAGACTTCGTGTGAGAGTGCATAAGGTCTTGCCACGTGGCACTCTAATGTTGTATTTAACTTTTTTTACTTCTTTTCATTAAGTTTTTTTACTATTACCTAATAGATCATAGTAACTTATTTTTACTATTATATAAATTTAGCATTTTTTTACCTCTTTTTATTAAGTATTTTTTATTGTTACCCAGTAGATCATAGTAACTTCTTTTTACTATTATATCAAATATGAGCTGTTCTTGACAATTAGACCAAAAGTGATTCACTACAAAATGGACTACCTTTTAAAAGTAGACCAAATCTTATGAAAAACTCAAGCTCAGTTATTACTTTACATATTATGACCAAAGTTTGACCATTCCCACGTGTAAATCATAGCAAAAACTTTTACCCTCTTGCAAACTCTCTTCTTCCTCCCCCCCCCCCCCCTCCCCTCCGTCACGTATAGATGATACTTTTAGAAAATCTCATCCTCATGATTTGACCATTCCCACGTGTAAATCATAGCAAAAACTTTTACCCTCTTGCAAACTCTCTTCTTCCCCCCCCCCCCCTCCGTCACGTATAGATGATACTTTTAGAAAATCTCATCCTCATGAAATCATGTCTCCATTTTCCCCCAATTTCAATTCAATATGCTTTTGTCTATTAATAATGTTCTATGCAATTTATGCAAACAAATTCTCTATCATCGACCAGTGCAACAAATATATATATATATATATATATATATATATATATATATATATATATCTTGAGAACCCTAAGGTTGTTGAAATAATTGACAAGTGCATATTTCTAAAATTTATAATAACAAAAAGTCTAATAAATAGCATATACTATCTCACAAAATGCCATTAACTTAACATTTTCTTTAAAGAAAATTCAATGATAGAAATGGTAAAAAACATGATCCTATACAAAAAATACAAAAATACATGCAAAACAATTTTCATAAGAGGATTTATTTTTAAATAATATGAAGACAATACTAAAGATAAAATGCATTGAATGAGATCCCACAAAACAGGTTTGTTAATCATTTGAAATTATACTCATCGTTTACGTAAAAAAATAATAATACATCATATTATTTATATTAAAAAAATAATACATATTAATTTCAAAGTTCATTGCAAGATGTGAATTGCTAGGGTATTGCAACAATAAGTAACACTAATACAACAATGGGTTGATATTACATTTTGTGCGTACTTTGTGAAAGGAATGTCAAACCACAAGCAGGATCATTTTGGTGTGCAAAATGTGAAACAAAAACAAATCTTTCTATCCTAAAGTTAGAGGCACTCACATTAACTGCATACTCTCCAAATATTTATAATATATTTATCTCACTATAACTACTATATATATATATATATATATATATATTTATATTCAAATGACAAAAGGTATGGAAGAAAAAAAAAACACACAATCCAATATGCTATAATAATTCTTTTTGCTGCACTATTCCAAAATTTACAAAAATAAAAAATAAAAACATTTACAAAAAACTGTCACATCATTGAAATTTAATATAAATGCAAATACCTACGAAAAATATTAGCCACAAAGTCCAAACTTTGTAAGATTCAATCAAGAATCTCCTGGTGCCAATTCATTAGTGATTAACACAAATAATGCAACAAAAGAAAAAAGTGATGAAAGCTCAAAAATTGAACAAATATGGATAGACTAAGGCTGTGTTTGGTTCGTGTAAAATATTTTCCGGAAAATATTTATTTTCCGGAAATGCTATTTTCCGGAAAGGAAAATATTTTTAAGTGTTTGGTTGTATTCTAAAAAGTGGTCTGGAAAATATTTTCTAGTGTTTGGTTATGTTGCTGAAAATAATATGAAAAACACATTTTCTTATTGTTTCTTACATTTTCTTACATTTTCTCACCTCCCAAACAAATATATAATACAATTTTTCAATAGATTAACACAGATCCTGTTAAATTCATCAAAACCCAACCAAAAAAATTAATCAAACTCGGTCAAATTCATCAAAACCCAACTATTTCTCAATCGCAAACTCAGTGCGATCGGTGCCGGCGAAGTCGAAGTCGAACGGCGATCCTGGCCTCTGGGTTCGCCGGCGAAGTCAATGGGTGTGATTCGAAGTCGAAGCTCTGGGATCGTGGTGCGATTCGAAGTCGAAGCTCTGGGTTTGTGGCGCGAAGTCTCTGGGTCTCCGGTGAAGTCGAAGCTCTGGGTTCGTGGTGCGATTCGAAGTCGAAGCCCTGGGTTCGTGGCGCGAAGTCTCTGGGTCGCCGGCGAAGTCGGAGCTCTGGGTTCGTGGTGTGAACGCCGCCGGCGCGATCTCACTCGCACACTCCCTCTCTCGCGTCGAGTGCAGATCGTGGTGCGTTGGTGTGTGGAGCGTGCGATCGTCGGACTGTAGCGTGCGATCGTCGGACCCAGAAACGACGATCTGGGCTTCGCCGGCGACGTCGAAGGCGTGATCTGGCTTCCTCTCGCGCACGCGCTCTCTCTCTTTCTCTCCCTCTCTCTTTGCGCGTCTGACCCGGAAATGATTTGAAGTGAAAATTTGAGCTTCAAACCATTTCCGTGGTCAAAGGCTCATTTTCCTGGTCAACTTCAAATAATTTCCGGAAAATATATTTTCCTTGCGCAACCAAACACCCGCATTTAGGGAAAAGCATTTCCGGAAATGGTTTGAAGTCAAAACAAACATAGCCTAAACTTCAAACGTTGAAGATGGAGAAACTAATGATGATAACAAGTGTCACCATATTGCAATAACAAAGCATTGAAGAAACCAAAAAAAAAAAAAAAAATCGTGATGAAGCTTTTTATTACATCACATAATAAAAATCAATAATATAGAATGAATTAATATGCTTTAATCAACTTTTACCATACAATATTAATTCAAAGTTGTTTTACTTATTGCTCATTACTTTATCAAAATAATTATAATAGATATATGTATGCAATTTATAATTGTTACTTTTTATGATGAATTCATTATTAACAAAGTTTTATAATAAATATGTTATAATATATGTATAATATTTTCCAAAAACAAATTTACATAAAACATTATAACATTATCCGTGCATCGCACGGACAACTTACTAGTTGTGTTTAATGTATAAGAAAACGTGTATTAGTAGTGACTCGTATGAAAGTAATTTTGTTTTAATAACAACTTATATAATCTTACTAAATTGTGAAAAAATTTGTCTCTGGCAATACTTTGTAACATATACTAGTCAAAGATACACCAAACATTGAGCTAGAACCCATTTTTAAAATTTGTCATTCTTCAATAAGTTTGTTATAGAAGTTAATGCCATCCAAATTGACATCTCCAATCTCCCTCTTGAGAAGGTTTAGAGAACTTTTCATCTTTATTAGAGCCTAGCACAATGATGAACACCAGTTATACTTGTATACCAAAAAGGAAGAAAAGGACATTGTTTCCAAATTTCTGATCAAACTTCAAAGGCAACAAAATGCTTTCCAAGAACATTGACCCATTGCAAGAGTGCTTAGGGACCGCAACCAACATTTGCTTTCTACTTAGTAATTATAAAGAGTTTGCCTCTCAATGCTTTTAATTTCATTATATACTTCACTGCCCGCATTTTAGTAAAGAATATTTTGGACAAATTTAGGGGGTGACTTTCCAGACAACCAATATTAAAAATGTGACTCATTAATGAGTGTAGAAAAGAACAATTTATTGCTTTCATGTATGTATAGGATTGACGAAGGATAAGTTGGTACGGACACCAGATTAACTCTGACTGATTCCATTGATCCATATTATGGGATTTGAATTTCTTTCTCAATCTTTTCTATCCCATTGACAGTTTTATTTGGATTGATAGGCTTGAGAATAGTTATATGAAGAGGAAGAATGTTCTTAAGCCAAAACTTCACAATTTTAAGAAATATGCTCTTAGATCTTGATTTTTATGTTTTTGTTATGTTTTTTAGTGTTTTTGATGTGAAAGTATAGAAGTGGATTATGAAAGCCTAACAGAGTAAACTTTAAGCAGATAAAGTGACAATTTTTAAACCACATATAGGTAACATAAATTTTGATCAAATCACAACTAGGTAAATTGTAATTTCCTCCAAAAGTTTTCATGTTTAATTACAAAAGTTTCAAGCACAAATTATGTTACATATACGCCAACAAAAAATCTTACTAGATAAAATTTTTACCCATGAAATTGAGAATCGATAGTTGTTCACTCCGAAGGGAAGCCATTAGATCTATCTCTTCATTTGATCAACAATTTACATTAATTAAATTTTCTATTAATAACATGATTGCATGATTTAATTTAGGAGCTTTCCGGCAGCATCCTGGAGGTTTTGGAAACAAAGGAAAGAAGTTTTCTTTGGGCTTTCAAAATTTGAATTCGTATATTTCTTGGGGAGATATTTCCGGGATTGACAAGGATCACGTTGGGGTGGATGTCACATCGATCACGTCGGTCATCAATGGTGCTGAGAATAAAAGCTTTAATACAACGCTGACCTTAGATATTTCCTTGCTGTTAAGCCTTGTGGAGAGAATAAGATACACAGCTTTAAAACTGTGTTGACCAAGGGAGTGGGCTAAGGCCCCATGCAGCTTGGAAGCCCAAAGCCCAAGCTGGGCCTTATAAAGCTTTGATTCAAAGGTCTGATTTACAACATATTAGTACTAAACCCATCCTCATTAATTCGGGTGAAACTCAGCCAAGTGCTTCAATCTCTACTGATACAGTGAAACGGGTTCCTGGGGTTGCGTCCTTGAAAGCGCGCTCCTTTTTCGCTCGCAATACTACTATTTAATCGAGTGTGGATTCTCCTCAAACAAGTGTCTCGGGTTGTCATGGTTCGGGGCTTGGGTCTTTGCTTCTTGCTTGTGCAAACACCTTAGTAGCTGGCACCTCTCTTTCAGTGCATCAGGTGGTTCCTAGGTCTGGGTCTTTGGCGTCTCCTCCTTTCATTGCATGTGACACAGCTTTTGGGCTTCCTCTGTTGCTCTCAAGCGAGCTACCAGATCAGCCGCCACTCCACACTCTTAAGGTGGGTATTAGCAACACGACGAGTGATGCGGTAGGTATGGGGTCAAAAAGGGGGAATATCGAGTCTATTTCGGTAGTGTCAACTCAGCATGCAAAGGGATCAGAGAAATCAGAACCAATCTTCACCAAAGCGCCACATGATTTTGGTCCTAGAATCAGTGATTTTGTTGGGGATTTGAGCAAAACATGGGGTAATTCTAAAGATTAGATGCTCGAACTTCGGACGGGAGGAAAATAGTTATTCCGAATCTATGTTGGATCAGCCTGCATCGGAGGGTGTAGTTAATCTAGGTTTGGTTTCTCTTTTTAATAAGGGTCAAATTGTTAGTTGGGATTCTAAGTGTGATGGTGTTGGGGGCTCTGTTGTCTCTAATTTTGGGTCAAAGGATGAGGCTTCGGACTATGATGAGGGGTTGTTGGATTGGGAACATATAGGTGAACCATTAGAAGTGGCATCTCTGGCGATGGATAATTCAGTGGTTATGGAGATTCCTACAGCTGAGATGATAGGGTGTAAAGTGGATGTAGATAATACCAAGTTGTCACAATGGGTAACTAATAGAATTAAAGTTTTCTAGAAATCTGTTGGGACCTCGCTTGAGGGTTTCGAAGAACAAGTTACAGGTTTGCTCTTAGCTTTAGAAGTTCGAAGAAAACAGTGGATGCTTAATGTAGCTTATAAAAGGAAGATGGGTAAGGCTGGGCATAAAGGACATCGTGAATTGAAGAGTTTGATGAGTTCATGGGGTGATGAGAATGAGACAGAAAGGAGCAGGAGTGCTAGTAGGGATTGGGCTGTTGTAGTGCATCAATGAATTTGAGAATTGTTTCATGGAATGTGAAAGGGTTGAATGAGCAGGATAAGCGGCTATGGGTTAGAAATTTGATCTAAAAGTGGAAAGCAAATATTGTTTGTCTGCAAGAAACTAAGATGTAGCTAATTAATAGAGGTGTCATTTGTAGTTTGTGGGGAGGTCATCATGTGGATTGGCTCTACTTAGGCTCTGTGGGTGCTTCAGGTGGGGTTTTATTGATGTGGGACAACAGGATTGTGGATAAGGTGAAGGAAGCGGTGGGTCGTTTCTTTGTCTCTTGTAAATTCAAAAATGTGGTGGATCATTTTATTTGGGCTTTCACTGGTGTTTATGGACCCAATAGTGATAGAGACAGAAGTTTCTTTCGGGAGGAGTTATCTGGCTTATGTAGTTGGTGGGATGTGCCTTGGTGCGTGGGAGGTGATTTTAATGTGGTGCGGTTTCCTTCTAAACATTCTGGTTCTGCAAATTTCACTACAGCTACGCATCGGTTTTCAGCTTTTATTTCTGAGCAAAGCCTTATTGATCTACCTTTGGTTGGGGGGAATTTCACTTGGTCTAACTCTAGAAAGGTTGTTTCAAGATCTAGATTGGACAGGTTTTTATTGTTAGCAGATTGGGAAGAGAAATTTCCATATGTTTGTCAATGTTGACTATCTAGGCTGCTATCGGACCTTTATCCAATCCTTCTTGTGGGCAAAAAACCTTTTAGGTTTGAGAACATGTGGTTAAAGGATGAGGACTATTTGGATAGGGTGAGTTCATGGTGGGAGTCCTACCTTTTCCAAGGAACTCCTAGTTTTTCTTTGGCTAACAGGTTGAAGATGTTGAAATTGGATTTGAAGAGATGGAATGTGGAGGAGTTCGGTAAATTAGGTCTTAGGGTGCAGAATTTGTGGAAGTATTTTAATGTGTTGGAAGTTATCGAGGATGATCGTGTTCTAACAGCGGAGGAAAGGAGGGAAAAGGAAAAAATTCATGGAGAGTTAGAAAAAACAACGTTGTTGGAAGAAATCTGCTGGAGGCAAAAATCTAGGGCTCTTTTTCTTAAAGAGGGAGATAGGAACACAAAATTTTTCCATCTTATTGCAAATTCTCATAGAAGATGCAATACTATCGATAGGCTTATGGTGGGTGGAGAGTTATCTACAAATCAGGGGATCATTGAGGGGTGCATTACTCATTTCTATAGGCAGTTATACTCGAAGAATAAGGTTCACAGACTTCTTTTGGATGAGGTTGTTTTTTCTAGAATTTTTGAGGAAGATGCCAATTGGTTGGATAGACCTTTCGATGAGGAGGAAGTATTTGGAGTGGTCCATGATTTCAATGGCGATAAAGCGCCAGGTTCGAATGGTTTTACAATGGCATTTTTTCAGCCATGTTGGAGCATGGTGAAAACAGATATTATGAATGTGCTTCATATTTTTCATGCCCACGCTGTGTTCGAAAAGAGCCTTAATGCTACTTTCTTGCCCACATTCCTAAGAAATTTGATGTTGTGGATGTCAAAGACTTTTAGCCTATTAGTTTGGTGGGAGGGGTGTACAAGATTATCGCTAAGGTGTTAGCCAATCGAATGTGAAGGGTGGTTCACGGTCTTATTTCAGAATCACAAAATGCCTTTGTGAAAGGGCGACAAATTTTAGATTCTGTCCTTATTGCTTCTGAGTATTTAGACAATCGATTAAAGGTAGGGATTTCGGGGGTGTTGTGCAAAGTGGATATCGAGAAAGCGTACGACCATGTGAATTGGGAGTTTCTCATGTTTTTGTTAGAGCAGTGTGGTTTTTCCGAAAAGTGGAGAAGGTGGATCAAGTGTTGTATATCAATTGTTAAATTCTCCATTTTGATCAATGGTTGCCCATCTGACTTTTTTGGGAGTTCTAGAGGACTTTGGCAAGGTGATTCTTTATCCTCATTTCCCTTTGATATTGTCATGGAGGCCTTGAGCCGTATGTTGGTTGCAACTACTGCAGCAGGTCAGTTTTCGGGCTTCACAGTTGGGAATACAACTGGTCCCTTGATGACGGTGTCTCATTTATTGTTTATGGATTATACTCTTGTTTTTTATGATGTTGACAACACTCATATAATAGCTCTGTGTGGGATTCTTTCTAGATTCAAGGAGATTTCAAGGCTAAAAATTAATTTAGGAAAGTCTGAATTGGTTCCAGTTGGGGATGTGCCTAATCTGCATAAGTTAGTGGAGATTTTGGACTGTAGGGAGTTTGCTCTTCCACTGAAATATTTAGGTCTTCCGTTGGGTACTACTTTTAAAGATAAGACGATTTGGAATCCTATTTTGGAGAAGATGGAGTGAAGGCTAGCTGGTTGGAAGATGTTGTATTTATCTAAGGGGGGTAAGGTTACCCTTATTAAGAGTACTCTCTTTAGCTTACCTACGTATTTCATTTCTCTTCTCCCTATTCCAGTTTAGGTGGCTAAAAGGATGGAGAAGTTACAAAGAGATTTTCTTTGTACTAGTATTGGGGACGATCATAAAATTCATCTAGTAAATTGGCCTAAGGTTTGTGGGCTAGTGAAGAATGGAGGGTTAGGCATTTGGTGTTTGAGAAGGTTTAATTCTGCCTTATTAGCCAAATGGTTGTGGCGTTATGGTTTGGAGAATGATGCCTTTTGGAGAAGGGTCATTGGGGCGAAGTATGGGAATGAGTGGGGTGGTTGGTGCACAAAATCTGTGTCTGGGGCATATGGTGTTTGTTTGTGGAAGTTCATTAGAAGTGGCTGGTTGAAGTTTTCCAAGTTCCTCCAGTATGATGTGGGTGATGGTACTCGTGTGAAGTTTTGGGATGATGTGTGGTGTAGGGATCGTCCTCTTAAGGAGGCGTTTCCAGATTTATATAATATTAGTAGGACAAGGGATGCTTCGGTCTCTGAGGTTATGTGCGACGCTAATGGGAGAATTTCTTGGGACATACAGTTTCGTCGTTTAGTGAATGATCAAGAGTCACAATCTTTGGATTCTTTTATGGTTTTGATCTATTCCACTAAGATGCGGGTTGTTGATTCTGACAAACTTTGTTGGAAGCCAGCTAGCAATCGAGGTTTCAAGGTGAGTGGGTATTATCACTCTCTATCCCATTCTTATGTCATTTCTTTCGCTTGGAAAATGGTGTGGCAATTGAAGGTTCCTCCTTGGGTAGCTTTTCTCTCTTGGATTGCGACTTTAGGCAAGATTCTAACTATAGATAATCTTTGGAAGAGGCATTTTGTTGTTCTTGAGTGGTGTTTTATGTGCAAAAGGTGTGGGGAATTTGTAGATCATCTCCTCCTTCACTATCCTATAGCATATGAGATGTGGAGTATGATCTTTTGCTTCTTTGGTATTTGTTGGGTGATGCCACAAAGGGTAGTGGACTTGTTGGATTGTTGGTCTTGCAATTTTAGGCAACATCATAATATAGTTATATGGAGGATTGTGCCACACTGTTTGATGTGGTGTATCTGGCGGGAATGGAATTCTAGAAGCTTCAAGGGTCGCGAACGGTCCATTTTTGAGTTGAAGTCTTTTTTCTTTTTTACTCTTCTCGAATGGTGTTTTGTTTTACCATCTTTTTCTTGTTTTTCCCTTCCTGTGTTGCTTGACCATTGTAATTTGGTTTCTTGATGTTTATGCTTCTTTCGTACATTTCCTATGTATTGGGCTGTGTTCTTTTAATAAAATTTTTATGTTACTTATCAAAAAAAAAAAAATTTAGGAGCTACAATCATGTTTTAAAAGGATGCAGATCTTCTTGATTTCCTAGGGTACTCTACCAAATAAATTTTCTCAAATCTTAATCATTCTTTAATGATTTAATGATTTAGATTCTGCTATGTCAGTATTCCCCTAAATAATCTTAGTTGTTTTGTTTGCAATATTATTTTATTATTTTAAGAATATTGTTAATGGAATACTGACATGACATAATCTAGTCTATTAAATCATTAAAGAGTGGTTAGGATTTGTAAGGTTGAATTTATTCAATTATTTTGTTGACTTTATTCCGTGTCAAATTTGCTTGTAATTTAGCATTTAGAAACCCTGTATTTAGGTGGGAATCATATAAAGGTTGTGTGTGAGAGAGTGTGAAAAAAAGCTCAAGAGTGTGCATTCAAGAAGAGCCTTGCGACTAGATCTCGTGACTAGCTCGCGATTGGCAAGTTGCCAAAGGTGGCACACGTGTGAAGCATGCAGGGGAGTTGAAGGGTCACGTCGGTTGTAGCACTATAGGAAAAAACTTCCAGTTTGGTCAGACAGTTAGCTTGCGACTTAAACTTGTGACTCGTTCCAGTCGCAAGGTCGAGTTGTCAGAATGCCATGTTTGTTAGAAACCTGACTGTTCACATTCCTCACTCACCCTACTATAAATACCCTTATACCCATAAAATGTAGAGAGTTTCCAAAGAGAATTTTGAATGAGAAACCCTAAAGAAAAAAGCAAGATTGACTCATCCACAATCTTCATCCTTTGATTCTTCAAATTTCTCTACTCTCATCATCTCCATTGATACATCCTTGAGATGTACATTAGCCAAAGCCTTATCTCACCATACCCATATTTGTGAGGAGATTATTTGGTACTTGGGAAGCAATTCAGAAATGACCAATTCATTTTGGTTGATGCAATAGGCAATTGTAAGATCCAGTAAGCTAGAGAAGACAAGGTTCGGCGTAACCCTGTTGGAGCAAGAAGACTGGAGGGCTTAGGTGCATTGGGTAGATTAGACTTGGAGGGTTTTCTGCTATTCATGTATCCCAACTTTATTCTTAAGTGAATTATTAACCGCTTGGAGGGTGGCGAAGAGGTTTTTCACCGAGAACTTCGGTTTCCTCTTCGATAACACATCGCTTTGTTGTCTTTGTATTTGCATCTCTCTTCTCTTAGGGTACGTTTGGTATGTTGTAATAGCTCCTGTAATGGAATAGTTATTCATGTGTAATAGCAATTCGGTCATTTGGTTGCATCTTATTACATGGATTAGTTACTACATTAGAATAACTATTCTTTAAATTGAAGAATAGCTATTCCTCTTCAAAATGGATGTAACAGCTATTCCTTAGTGCATATAATAGGTTTTAAAATTAATATATTTCCAAAAATATAAAGTTTCCTTATAAATCATTATTTACAAGCTTTTCATATGTAACATCCAAACTTATGAATAGTAATAGTTATTCCATTGCAATGTTTTAAATTCCTAGTGATAAAGATTACTATTTCTAATGTAATCTACATTCAGTGTACCAAACGTACCCTTAATCTTTGCCTTTTAATTACTGCTGTGGTTGTGATTAATTTCGGTTTAAATTGTTTTATCAATTCTGTTTTAGCTTATTTTCATATTTTGCACATACATTCTTTGATTATAAGCTTGAGTTGGTAATTTGTAAATTGGGAGTCTAAACGTTCATAGGCGTTTAATACACTATTTGAATATTCAGGATTTAAGGAAATCTATTGATGATTTTGATGCGTATACTTTCGGAAACATAATTATCAGCTTCATCTTGGGCAACAAGTGCATTCCATGATTGTCAAGATGGGTTATGTTGAAAATGGTTATTCTTGTAGTGCTTTATTCTGGACATGTGTGAGAGAGTTGAGGATGTATATGTAGTGTTTCAGAGCTTACCAGAGCGTAATTCTGTCTTTATGTTCAACTGGGTGATTGTTAGATTGTATGGAGTGGGAAGGTGTCAAAATTGATGATGGCACATTTGCGCTCCGCATTTGATGTTGCTTGATGATGCTGAGTTTTACAAGTTAACGATGCATATTCATTGTAAATTTGTAAAAAATTGGCTGGTATTTCCTAATACTATGTGCAATGCCTTAATCACTTCATATTTAGAGTGTGGATCTATAGAAGATGCCAAAAAAATGATTCATGGTGCTGTTCATACCCGAGATTGGTGACATGGAATTCCTTGCTTGCTACTTACTGTGTACACAATAAAGAAGCAATTGCATTTAAACTCGTCATGGATAGGCGAGGGTTTGGACTTGAACTAGACGTCTATACTTACACTAGTGTCATTAGTGCCTGTTTTGATGAAGCACATATAAAACGTGTGAAATCCTTGCATGGATCGGTAATAAGAAGGGGATTGGAAAAATCAGTACCAGTATCTAATGCATTAATATATATGTATCTCAAGTCTAAGAACAGATGCATGGAAGACGTATTTCTCATTTTTGAAACCATGGAATCGAAGGACCGTGATTCATGGAACTCAATTTTGACTGGATTTTTGCAACTTGGGTTCAAGATGCCTGGAAATTCTTTGGACATGTACTTTGCTTTTGGCTTCTGACAAATAGTGGGAACTAATAGTGCAAGAAACCAGGGACCTATAGTTTTTTTTTTTGATAGGACAGGGACCTATAGTTGAATTCAAACAATGCAACTCTTTTGTTGAATGTGAGTGAGATAGTATGTTTTTCTTGAAGGACTTCAACCCTTTGGCAGGAATTGGGGCATCAGACCTGGCATATTAATAGCTGCTACGCAATATCAAATATCTGGCTATTCTAGGACTGCAGCTGGGATAGTGTTAGGTGTGTAAGCCTGAGTTTGTACAAGGGATCTCTTGCTAGTAGAGCTTAGTTGTTTGCTGTGGCCTAGGTGATCTATACAGCAGAGTTCAGTCTCTAATTGGTTGTACACAGGATTTTTGCCTTGAGTTTGGGAAGTATAAGTATGCATCGTTGCAGGTGTGTGGCAGGTGTAGTATAGTGCAGGGATGCCGTCATCCTGTGAGAATTTGTTGTTGTTTATTTTAGGCACTGTACTTTTTGCCTGGCTGAGCTATTGTGTATTGAATTGGAGTGTGCAGAGTTGTATGCTATTATCACTTAGTTGTATGGTCTGCTAGACCTGCGTGTTTGCAACAAAAATTCTTGCTGATTCACATAAAAAAAGAAGAAGTTTTTTTGAATTACTAAGGAGTGCCTGTTCATAGGCTTTGCTGACTCTAAGACTCAATTTTTTTGTTAAAGCTACGCTGAATATTGTTGCTTGCTTCCATGTCCCCTGCACAGTGGCCCACCAAGAGTTGAACACTGGGTTGTCTTAGAAGGGCCTGGTCTAGAATATATCGGTATAGCTCTGGATCTTCCTCCTCTGTTAGTGCTGCTCTTTCTTCTCATCAGTTTAAAATTGTTGGTATGATGTATGATCTTTCATTCTACTAGAATTTTTCAGGATGAAGTGATAAATAGATGATTTCATTGTTTGAAATTTTGCTGCAGATCACATCCATCTTGGAGCTATATTTTATGCCATCATATGTCCAAAGCCTCCTCCATGTGCAACTTCTGAGCAAATTAGGATATTTGAAGAAGTTACAGCTACGTTGGTACTGAGAAATAGAGCTTCCATCAGAGGAAACAATATGAGAAGCACTGAAAACTTTTAGGATAACTCATGTAGACCAGATTATTGAAGCTGGAACATACTTAGAAGTGCATGTACACCCAAAACCCTTCACAATATGAAACATAATGTTGATAGAGTTTATTAACATTTTTACTAGCATGGTGCTTGTTGAATTTAAATTTTAATCAGGTGCTATGCAATTGACTGGAAATCAAGAATTATAGGTGTGACTGAGTGCTATGTGGTTCTAGACAAACCTGCTGGCACAATAATTTCTCAATTGTATTTGATCTGACCTCACCAAAATTTGTGCCTCAAATGAATTGATGTTTTGTAAAATTACTTAGATAACTGTAAATACTAGAGGTGCATAGTTTGGTTGTCATTTCAATGCTATATATATGTGTGTGTGTGTTCACTTTTTTATACATTATTTATAATATTTAAAAAATGCAATCCAAACCAGCTATTTTTTACGGAGAACGTTTGCATTACATACCCAATACCTCTTTGCTCATTGAGAATTTTCACATCAAACCTTGTTCAGTGTTCCTCGCAGAGGACACCCAAAATCAAAACGACAGCCCCCATTATGCCTTAATTACCCCTCATCTTGTGAAAATCGTAGTTTGTGTGATTTGCACCTTCGACATGAATTGCATTTCCATCCTTCCCATGAATTACAAGTTCACCCACATCCTTGCATTCTGTACTATGAATATGCATCACAGTTTAAGATCTCCTTACTTAAAAGAAAGGGACATATATATACACGCGCGCACACACACACATATGCATATTGTATTCTCATGGTATTTTAGAACATGCATTAATAACAAGAGAGAGAAGAAAAAGGGAACTAACATGCAGGGTGGACAAATGGAAGAGAGTTAAATGCAGTGAAGATCCTCAAAATCGCTGAGCACATAGTAGAAACATGCAGAAACTACAATGATGAGTGGAAAATGATCATCTATCCCATCATTGATATGCACTTTATGTGGTCTACAAACTTAATTTTTGAAACAACCAACACACCTTTAGCCAAACAAGCTTGTACATGTGATTTCAAAGTGAAGGATGTAGAGAATGTTTTGGATATATGCTAGTAAACAGCAAACTTTTCTTTTCCTCCCGGTGAACAACATATGGCCATGTTTTTCACTATTTCTTTTTTTGGGTATCAAAACATTGAGAAATAAGATATTTAATTAATACTGGAACTGTTCCTGATCACTCTTTGGTTTTATGGGATTGATCATATGCTTTGCAACGAACTGTTTGTACCAACTTGCTGATAATTTTGGGGTTCTCTTCAGTGTGGTATAATCAACATGGTGGAGTCCGAACCTTATTGTATATCCAAAATTCCACTCAAAGTTGTCAAGCAAGGACCAGGTAAAGTAACCCCTCACATCTGCTCCTTTCCTGATCACAAAGATAGAGAGAGAGAATCATAAGAATTTGATTGTCTTAAATACTCGCCTAGTATCGGAGCATTGTTTTGAAATTATATATTGCCTATCCAAAGTACATCTCAGTTTAACTCAAAACGTAATTGCAAAGGAATAATCTGATTGCCTCTCCTAAGTGTAACACTTGACCGGGACAATACCATTTCAAGTCAAAGTAGAAAAACTGAAAAAGTACTTGGACCTCTTTTGTGGTAGTGCACCACAATTTTGTGAAGATAAATGAAATTATTGTGCAGACTAATTAGCATTGATGGGAAGGGGACAGAACAAATCAAAGATCATTAATTTGGCGCCTCCCTCTTTTATTCTATGGGATGCTGTGCATAGGTTGTATATAAACCCGGATTTGTAAGATAGTGCTAGTTTATTTATAATATAAGTTGAAAAAAATGCCTAATATTGTGGCTATATTCTTACCTTACTGCTCTCAAGAGTGCATCTAAGTAGCGGTCCATGTACTCTACTCTTTTAACATCATGGTGTAACTCTTCTACAGTGATATTTGGATTGTCCTCCTCGCCATACCCTACAAGATCCGTGACTTAAATTTCTGTAAAAGTTTAAAAATATGCAGAAACCATCAAGGAGATTATTAGCCTTTTGCTTACCATTTTCTGTAATGATCATGGGTATGTTATTGTATCTGTCCATTACATAGGTAACCATTTTCTCCATTCCCAGTGGGTAAACATTTAGCCATTCCAAATCAGTCTGTACAATCAAAAAGCTTCAGCAATGATTGACAAAGAGACACAAGACAAGCCAGGGCTCTGTAATAGGAAAAATAAATATAGATGATCTAGGGTTAGCACCCAGACCTGCGTCGACTTTGCACTATGTGATAGAAAGGAGTTATCACTTAGGGTTTACTTTTACTTATAGGCTTGCCAGAAAAATAAAAAATGAAAAACTTCTGACTTCACCACTGACTGACACATTAGTTTGTATGGCTTATGTTGTAAAGTTTGTGGTACCCCTAACATCACTCTTGTTATAAAGTTGAAGTTTCGTACAGGTTCTCCAATGTGCATGCCATCTTTCTGTGAACTTTGTCGGTAATAACCTTCTGTCTTGGTCACCCCTGGTCCAGGTTCACATATGGAGGAGATGCAGTCTTGGACATAGAAACTGGTGTACTGGTTGATGCCAATAAAATCCAATCCATTCTTTAGTAATTCCCTATCATTGCTTGAAAATTCTGGCAAGATAGATCCTAGAATTTCTTTCATCTCTGCTGGATAATCTCTGAATATTATTGGGTCCAAGAACCTGCATTAAAATTGATTCAAGATTCATGATATGCCAACCACATTTGTACGTTTGTGCCTATTTGACACATAAAATGTGAAATTTAGTGTCAATTTTATCATAAAGTCTTACAAACTGATGTCACTTCAATAACATAGTATATAAATGACTAAATGGTCTCAGAAAAAAAGAAAAAAAAAAGTGAAAGTTACATTTTTGTGATTGATGGCACATCAATTTGTAAGGTTTATACAACCAAAATTGTATTATTTTTAACGTCACTCACATAAAAATATTGATGATTGACAAATGGATATTTACCAGTTCAAAAAGAAGGATTGGGCTCTTTCAGCTGCCAGCTTGTCTGGTGTGGAGTTGCTAATGGGTTCAAACCAGGCGGCATGTAAGACAATCCCAATGCTACCTTCTTGTTCTTTCTGGATGTTCATTGATCTAGTTAGCAAGCATACAATGTCTTTCGAGAGTGTTTTCTATTTTGACATTTAACTACTTCGTACTCTGTATAATCACTCCCTCTATATATAGTATGCTTCAATAGTTCATACCAAAATACATAGTTAAGAATATTGTTAATTCAATGGAATAGTTTTTTCTTCTTTATTAGGAAAATTAGAGTTCAAAAGCCCTTCCCCATTTTACTATTGAATTGTTAAAAAAGAAAAATGTCAGTAGAAGCACTGGCACTGGCCTGAGTTTTGATTTGGTCATTGTCCCTTAGAAATTATCCTGGCTATACAATAATGTTAGTACCTGGAATTTTGTTCTATAATTTTGAACAGCAGCTGCATGTGCTAGAATAATATTATGGGCTGCTACAAAGGGCTCCCTCTCTGAATCCCCATGAGTACAATTTCCAAAGGGACCTGAGCAACGCGACGGTGGGAATTCACCTGTGCGGTACCCCATTATCACTTGGCAATTTGGCTCATTGAAGGTGGCCCAGTACTTGACCCGATCTCCAAAGAACTTAAAACAGATTTCAGCAAAATATGCAAATTCCTCCCTGGAAAATGGCGTGTAGCATGTTACAACGCTCCATTTCAATAAATCTAGTGATATAAAAATTGTTGATGTTACTTGTCTCAAATGGTGCATAATAAAGCTTGTATTAGTAGTGAGTTATGAGTCATGTGACAGTGATGTTCTTCTAATAACAATTTTTCATCTTAACATGTTGGTGAAAATTTGTCTCTAGCAATACTGTGTAATGTATAGCATTGTCAAAGATACACCAAACATAGAACTAGAATCCTATTTGTAAGATTTGTCATTCTTCTATTAAATAAAAATCCACCGATATCTTCTACAAATTACATAGGCTATTGATATCTGGTTTGCTTACTGTGATTTGGGACCGAGCCAACCTCCATACTTCTCCTCGAGTTCTTGAGGAATATCAAAATGGGTCAACGTTACAAATGGTTGGATTCCTGTAGATTGCACAATTAAGAAATAGAAACATGCATAATACATTGTTAAAGTGATAATTTTATGTGTAGCTTTACATTGGTGTTTATTCACCTGAATTTAGTTTACAAATAATTTGGTGTAATCGGTCTTTAATATGCTAAAAACTAATCAAGATGGAAGTAAACCTTTATGTAGGAGACCATCAATAAGCTTGTTGTAGAAGTTAATGCCATCCAAATTGACATCTCCCAATTTCCCTTCTGAGAAAATTTAGAGAATTTTTCATGTTTACTTGCAAAAGTTCCGAGCACAAATTATGTTACATACATGCCAACAAAAAAAAAAAACTTACTAGGTAAAATTCTTGCCCATGAAATTGAGAACCGATAGCTGTTCACTCCAAGGGAAGCCATTAGATCTATGTCTTCCTGTTGTCAACAATTCACCTTAAAATTTCTATAAATGACAACATTGCATAATTTAGTTTACTTGCACCATATAAAGACATCTCTAGCGACATACAGGATAAGATCTTCTCCCATTAAATATTACTCCAATCTCCTCTAATTTTTATTAGATGTAAGATATGTACATGGCACTTAAAAATCAAATAAATGTCATGCATTGCATGTCTGACTAAAATGAGAGGGAATTTAAGGATTTAATTGGAATGGATCTTTTCCAAGTCATTAAACTTTGTCCGAAATGTATCTTAGGTAAGTTGAAATCAATTAATTAATCTAACTCACGTTGGTTTGGTACATATTTCAGGTCATAGTATTTACGAAAATCACTTCAACCTCATGTTGTAGGAATTATTTGGTAATTGGTATAGCTTTTCAAAAAGTGGCTTTTGTAAAATTTTGGAAGAAAAGAATTTTTTTTTTACTCAACCCTTCGCGCTTATTATGTAATGGGCAGCTCCTGGGTCCCGACTATAGTTAATTCAATTTCTACCAAATATTATGCATGGACCATTCCAAATTTTTATTTTATTTTATTTTTTAAAAGACCAATAGACCATGCATTATGAAATTATAAAAAAAACGGAAGGGGAAGAAAAGGGACAAGTCACAAAGGTCATACTGGATAAAGGTGATAATGATCCACAGCAACATCTCCATTGCTTCCGTCAATTATGGTACCTGCAATTAAAAATTCCAGATTAACCTCTTAATCTCTTATTGAAATGGAATTAAGGACAACAAAATGTCGCATCCTATTTTGCCTAGCTTGCGGTGCATGTAATACCACCTCCACCAAGAGAGGACAAACTACTGATTTTACTAGCCTTATTCCATCATGTCCTAAACCTCCTCCACCAAGAGAGGACGAACGACTGATTTTACTAGCCTTGTTCCATCATGTCTTAAACCTCTACCAAGAGTGGATGAAAACGACTTATTAAAGAGGGAAAAATACTTTCATCCCATCCTTTTCCTACCCTAACCTATCCCACTTATCTTGAATAGGGACGAGGTATCCATGATATGGCTCTATCCTATTCCAATTAATGTCATCCTTAAATGGAATATACAAATAAGAAAAATAAAATTAAAATGGATAATATCTTTGTAATGAGTAAGTATTGTTTGTGCCGCCTCTAGATGATTTATAGTTTATTACAACATTCCCAAATTAGCCAACCACCTCACAACATTACATGCAAAATAATTCTATAAGAATCTTTATGAATTACACATCATTGCAAGTGAGATAAAATTTATCAGATATGCATTAAAATGCATGATTTTTTTTAAAAAAAATTTAAATTTTTTTTTAAAGAGTTTCAACTTATGGCGTCCGCTCCCGATAATAGTTCTTTATCATCAGACCAAAACACTAATCAGTTTTTGGTGTAGGCAAAGATTAAATCTCAGATCTCTTATATAACCACCAGAGATTTTACCCGTTGAGTTAACTGGAACTCACAAATGCATGCAATTTAATTACATAGGTTTTACAAATTAATTCAGAAACATATATTTTTTTGTTGATGTGTTACTAATTATATTCATTGCCATGCCCGGTTTATAAATCTTTTGAGAGTAAAATTGATAAATTTAGCATTTTCCTAAATTCATACTGAATTAGTCATATCATCTGAGCTTCATATTAGCATACTTAAGCTAAAATGAGAGGTCATATCACCTGGTTTGTGAGTGTAAACATCCCGATAATAGTTCTTTATCATCAGACCAAAACACTAATCAGTTTTTGGTGTAGGCAAAGATTAAATCCCAGATCTCTTATATAACCACCAGAGATTTTACCCGCTGAATTAACTGGAACTCACAAATGCATGCAATTTAATTACATAGGTTTTACAAATTAATTCAGAAACATATATTTTTTTGTTGATGTGTTACTAATTATATTCATTGCCATGCCCGGTTTATAAATCTTTTGAGAGTAAAATTGATAATAAATTTAGCATTTTCCTAAATTCATACTGAATTAGTCATATCATCTGAGCTTCATATTAGCATACTTAAGCTAAAATGAGAGGTCATATCACCTGGTTTGTGAGTGTAAACATCCCAATTGTTCAGACCTTTACCATCACTCAAGTAAGCGCCTTCGAACTGCAAAGTGTACATGTAAGATTTTTCTGTATACGTATCTTGTGTGTGTGTGTGTAAGATATATATATCATCAAGCATTAATTGCAAGATATGAGTTTTTTTGAAGTTTGTGTTTTCAGTGGTAATAGTATGCGTGACTTGGAGAAATTAAGATGTCTGAAAATATTAGCCAAAGAGAGTATTAGTATTTAGCAGTTTATAAAGGAAAACCTGATAAGAAGAGGAGGCAGTGCCAAAGAGAAAGTTTGTGGGGAATGGAGATTGAACCATGCTCTTAAGAGCTTGGAGATCACATAATATTAAGAGAGGTAATAGGAACATCTCTAACAGAAAGAAAACCTTTTGAAGTAGTATTAGAATTCCCATATGGCAAAGAAATCCCCTGCTGGACTAATGCTATAACCAAATGGAATTGTTGATCAGTGTATATGCATTTACTACTAGGAGGAGGTATATGAGAGAGAGAGAGATATGGAAATCATGTAGTTTGAAAACATGTAATAGTGCTTAATTCTAATTGTTGCGCACATTTTTCACTGCCAAAAAATAATATAAAGCAAATTGAAAATCGATTATTCTATTTACCATAAAGGGTTGCCGATTCCCCACTTAAAAAGAATTTAATTCTCCACTCTGCAACTCACTCAACAATATTCTTATTTGGCCATAGGATTGTTTGATTCCCCCCTTAAAAAGAAACTGATGCTCCACTTCTTGTTCTTCCTATAAACTTAAATTAGTAAATTAAAGTTATAATGTACAAAGTTATGCATTAAGTAATAATACTTTTACAAAAGTTGTACATCACCTCAAAATAGAGAGAAAATTAAGAACATGGTGCTTCGCAATACTTTTTGTTGCTATTAATAATACGTTTTGTTGCTTAGCAACTGATGCAACATACCTTTTAGGCATGCCATCCCAAAATACAATAGCCCTACCACACTTTCCGAGAAGTTACTAGTATGCACTACTAAGTAAGATAAGAAACTATAAATTCAAAAACGGTACCCTCTTTTACAACGAGGTAATATACGTACCAAAAAGATAGTACTAGACTTTTGTGAGAATAAACTTTTCTAAACTATCAGACATTATATAGACTAGTGGTATGTCTCTCTAATAGCTGGAAGAGAATTTATTTTAATTTTTTGGTAATTTGATAGTTGGGGGTGGAGGATTTGAACTCTGGAACATTTCTTTAATTGGAAACATTAAAAGATGTCAGCAGACTTCCAACTTTGAGGAGCATTTCATGTGATTTAGAGTTCCAAGTAGATGGTGCATTTAGGAACCAAGAAAGTAATGTATGTGTAATATATATCATCTTTGTTACAAATACGAACTTGTTTTTATGGAAAGAAAATCTAATGGGTATGAATTTTTCACAGGCAGGCTGCCAATTTTGAGGAGAACTCAATGAGATATAGAGCAGGAGCTGATAGTGCGTAAAGTAGTCAACAAAGCAGTAGAACTTAGTTAATTCTAGCAACATAACTTTAGGGATGTTTATATGACTTTTAGTTCATGATCTATGCCAAAAATTGTGATGGTATTGACAACTACTTAGGCAGGTATTTTGTGATGTAGCTGCCCAAACTGTTAAGACAACAATTATTTTTTGGAGTTATTACCAACTGTTACAGTTAATTACCTCGGCAGATATTTTCTTATGTGATTGTCCAAACTGTTAAGAAAATAAATATTTTGTGGTATAATTGAACAGTGACTTATGTAATTGCCAATATTGTTAAGGCAACAAATATTTGTGAGGTATTATGAAGAAAGTTGAATTTTTCTGCATTATATGCTAGAAATGTTCTTTACAGGGCTGAATTTTTCTTATATACAAGCTTTCAACATGTTCTTATTAAAATTACATTGCAAGAATATTTACTTTTATTTTGTGATGTTACAAACAATTGCTTAGGCAGGCATTCTGTGATGTTATTTGTAGAATTCATTTAAGTCAATAGCATAAATGATTTTATGAGTCTAGTGTATCTAGACATTCACAAATCCAAGGTAAATGATATAGCGTGCAAATAAAAACCGAGTGTAATTGGACACTGCAAGAAATGTACAAATTTTTTATCTGCAAGTAATATTTTGGTTCTTTATTTATGTACTAGTCACATACCCATGCAATGCGCAGGAAAATTTTTTATCTACTATAGTGAAAAATACTATTTCTATTTTAAGAACTCACATGGTAAAGCTAAAAGCTGTTCATTCCTAACTAATAGTTAAATATAATTTTTTTCTCAATAAGCATACATTAGACAATCTACCTCTCTCAAAAAACAATAGCATTTAGTTTTGAAAGTTCAAATAGTGTGAAATACACTATGAACGTTTAGACCCCCAAATTAAAAATTACAAATTCAAGCTATATGTCAAACACCAAGTGTGCAGAAAATGAACACAAGCTATAAATAGAATTGATAAACAATCTAAGCCAATTTAAAATCACATCCACAATAGAAAATAAAAGGCAAAGATAACGGAAGAGAGATGCAGACACAAGGACAACACAACGATGTGTTATCGAAGAGGAAACCGAAACCCTTAGCGTAAAACCTCTCCGCCGTCCTTCAAGCAGTAAGTAATCCACTAGAAAATGTAGTTGGGATACATGAACAACAATAGACCCTCCAAGCCTAATCTATCCAATGTACCTAAGCCCTTCAAGCTTCTTGCTCCAACGAGATTACGCCGAACCTATTTCTTTTCTAGCTTCCCGGATTTCGCTACTTGACCATAGTATCAACCAATATGAGATTGGTTCCTTCCTAACTGCTTCCCAAAACACCAAACAGCCCTCTCATAGGAATGGATATGGTGAGAAAAGGTTTTGGTTATGAGCCTCTCAAGGATTTGACAATGGAGAGGAAGAGAGTAGAGGAATTTTAAGAGTCTCTTGGGTAAAGATTGTGGATGAGTCAATCTTGTTTTCTCTAGGGTTTCTCTCACAAAATTCTCTCTGGAAGCTCTCACTGAATCGTGGGTATAAGGGTATATATATAGTAGGGTGAGAAGGAATGTGAAACGTCATATTTTGCCAAACAGGGTATTCTAGTGGCTTGACCTCGTGACTGAGTTGAGTCGCGAGTTCGAGCTGCGAGCAAACGGCCTGGCCAACCTAGAACTTTTGTCCTGTAGTGAACAGCTGGCGCGACGCTTCAGCTTCTGACATGCTTGGCACGTGTGCTTCAATTTGGCTTGCAGCGGCGAGCCACCCGCGAGTCCCTGCTTCTTTGCACACACTTGAGCAATTCTTCACACTCTCTCACACACTACCCTTACAAGATTCCTACCTAAATATAAGGTTTCTAATTGCTAAAATACAAGCAAATTTGGCACGAAATAAAGCTAACAAGATGGCTGAATAAATTCAACCTTACAATCTCCCTCTTTGGCTATTCAGTGATAAAACCCTAAAACAAACTTTAAACTTAACATGTAAGTTGGGAACAGTTAAACATAACTCACTCACACCTAATTCTAGAAACTGTGAAGCTCTTGAATCATATGAACATGAATCTCCTGAAACACAACAATACACCATGATCATTGTATGCAGAAAATCATGAAATGCATATGAAGCAAGCACGATGTGATCAAGCAAAGATGGAGTAAAGAAACAAACCATGACTTGATCAAAAAAGCAATCACTATAAGGTAGTGATCACAATGCTCATTCACACTTGGAATGAACACTTGGACATACAGGCAAATAAGCTCAATGCAAATCACTTGCATGCCCAACACTCAACCAATGCATAATACACTAAGTATATGCATCTAGGAACAATTCTACAATGGCACAAGAGTGACAGTACTTAAAAGGAAAATGCATGACATTTAGATTGAAATACTGATTAAAACAATGCATAAAGGCTGCATAAAAGCATAGTACACACCATAAAGCCTACAGACATGCATAAAACATAACCCTAAATGCTTACAAAAGCAACATGGGTACAAACACAAAGATATACTGAAAAACATCATCAACATATAGAATATACCAAAGTTTTCAAAGAGCATCCATGAGTTATAAGTTTAGAAACAAACATTAGTGTATCAAAACCCATCAATGATTATCCAAAACATAAACACAAATAACATAACAAAAAAAACTTAAAAACAATTTCTGAAACTTCTCCCCCTCAAACAAACACTCCCCCTCAAATGTTGTTGCGTTGCTGCAAAATTATTATCTCCCCCTTTTTGACCGGAATGGCCAAAGGATTAGTGCTCCTGGTTGGTGTAGATGCTGTCAAACTTGGCTAAAAGTACATCTAGCTGATCCTGCATAACTGTCATCCTTTCAGTATGCTGATTTTGAACTTCTCCAAGGCCATCAATCCTGTCCAATATGATTTGGAATGCATCTAGAGGTGTAGCTGATGAGGTAGAGGCCCTGATCCTCTTTGCTCTGCTTCTAGATGTGGAAGACTGTCCTGCAACCTCTGCTTCAGTATCCATTGGATCACCTTCTTCTTATTTAGCTCCTTCTTCATCTACATCACCCGGAAGCTGTACTTGTATCCGTATGATGGTTTGCTTGTTGATAGCTAAGGGTGTAGGCATTAGGCTGAGGTCTTGAGGAATTGGAACACCTTTTGCTCTGAAAATCCGCATGAGAAGGCTAGAAAAAATCAGCTTTGCTTTGGAAGTTGTTCTGGTCTCATCCATTATTGTATCAAATATATGGGAGCTGATATCAATGAATGTTTTTTCCTTGAGTTCCATAAGAAAAATGGCTCTGGCATTGTTGATTTTAGTAAGCTTCTTCATAGGATACAAGCTGTTCATCATGATGATGGTGAGGCACCTCATGTCAACTGGAAAAGTTGTGGTATTGAGACATTTCCCTTCTCTCTGTCCACCAATGTGATTTTGGACAGTTTCTAAAGACAACATCCTGTCTTTGTAATGAACTCATACTCTTCTAAGCCCTCAAGATCAAGGACCTCATCAATATCATGGGCATCTAGAGTGAATTCATGCCCTCTTACCCAAAAATCCAGCTCATCTTCTCTAATCTTCACATTAGAGTAAAATTCTCTTATCAAAGGCTCACACACACCTGGTAAACCACTTAACAACTTTTCCCAACCTCTGCCCTCAAAACAGGTGGGAATAAACGTGTCTTTTAAATCTACTAGATCCACAAATCTCTCTCAAATTATGGTTCCCTTCATGAAGGAATCTTTGTATCTCTCAAAGTGTTGAATAGACCTAAACAGATCATAATCTATTTTCAATCTTTTGTCAGCCTTCTTTGCAGGAGTTTTCTTCTTCGGAGGTGAGGGAGCCATCTGTAATCAAGCAGAAAAGGCCACAACAAACAGATAGCACAATAGATAGAATTATAAATATTAGTGATCATGTCATAGGTATTAAAAATGAGTAATTTGGTGAAGCAGATACCACATAGTATGGACACAATCAGAGAGTAATGAGGATAATATTATGCAATCACAATATTATGATACCTACCACACTAGCCCCATAAATAATGCATACAACACATGAAAAGACATAAACATGTGTCAATGATACAGTGCTAAATGCAACTAATCATGAGCCACTTTAATCACAAAGCAATCAGAGACATCAAAACAGATTCACCACAAATGAAAGATCAGAGAACACAAAAGACCCACACGAATTAGGTTCAAGCAGAATGGGTAAAAGAAACCAACATGAGATTGTACATCAAACACAAATCAGGCAATCAGATTATCTCAAGAAAACAAATACTAGAAAATATATGAAACCATCAATTGAAATAAGTTTGCATGAGAACAATACCTTAAATAATCCAAACAAGAACAAACCCAAAAACATCGAAACAAACCCATAGCAAAAATCAAAACACCAACACAAATACTCAAGAGAATGAAGCAAAATAAGAGATATGAGGTGAGAGAATAAGAGCCCATACCTTTTCTTCTTGAAGATTTGGAGGTGTACAAGTTCAAAAATGGAGTTTGTAGAGAATGACACGGAGTGTTTGGGTGAGATTCAGTTGAGAGAGAAAGTGAATAGTCATAAAAAGTTCGAGGGAAAACTGAAAAGATTTAAAAACTGACCCAGTTTTTGCCAAACACGCGTTTTTCGCGACTAAAGTGAGTCGCCAACAAGTCGCCAGGTCTAGCCGCCAAAACACTCAAAGACAAAATTGTGAAAAATTTTCTAAGTGTTTTTTGCGACTGGAATGTCTACTCGCGAGGGAGTCGCGAGCTGAGCCGCGAAAATCTTTGTGTACCCCTCGCGACTGGACCCTTCACTCGCGAACAAGTCACCAAAATTAACATGCAAGCTCATGGCTGAAGCATGCGACTTGGATGACCTGCGACTGAGTCGCCAAAATAGGGTAACACTGTTTTTTGAAATTTTTCAGTTTTTGTAAAAACAAAATACTTTCCAAAAAACACCTAAAACACTCAAAAATCTTTTTGTGTTTGAATCAACAAAGACTGAGCATGTGAAAACACATTTTAACAAGTACAATCACACAAATGAGTATGGCATTCATTGAACATAAACTTGTGTGTTGTGTGTGGATATCAACAATGAGATAGTCCTTAGTCTAATGTGAAGTTTCAATGATCAATTCAACCAAGGCATACACAATTAGCACTAGATCATGTGATCTACCTCAATTATAGAAGTATGCATATATGACCTCCCACAAGACTTAATAACTTAACTTGGAGATTTACGTTTGACTCCATCATTAGATCTTTTTGATGTTTTTGACACAATTACATCTCATTGTGAGAATGCCTTTGGATATTTCTCCTTTATGGGATAGCCTTTGGCCTTTTGAACAATCATGCACTTTATTTTTTATCGCTTTCCCTTTTTCCTAGTCAAATACTAATATGTGCGACAAGCTTTTGCAGCTCAATATCTCTTTTCATTTGGAGATTTACATTTGGAGAGCTCTTTTTAGCAAAAACAAAAATTAAGAGTGGGAAGATATATAGGCACAAGTCTATGCATGTCTCAAGATCAACAAAGACCATTCACTAATCATTCATGACAAGTTTGAAGATCTATTTACAACAGTCACATAGATTTCAAGATTTCTTCCACAGTGATAAGAGTGCAAAGGAACAAGCTACGCTTATAAATGCACAAAGCCATTAGCACAAAGGTACAAGGCAAAACAAGTTTTGAGACAAAACTTAACAATGTCAATCAAACTTTTGATTTTCTACTTTTTATGTGATTTTTGGATTTTTGACACACAAGAATGAAAAAATTGATCAAAAGCAATATTGAAGACAATTTGTATGAAAGAGTGCAAAAACAAACAAACAAATTTCAAATCACATAATCAATAAGCAAACAACCAAACCAAGTCACAAAGCATAGGAAGTATTGATACATGGACAAGTTGTAATGCTTATGCATGAGTACCCTTTTTCACCCACACGTCACTTGCATTTGGGGTGATATCCTTATAGGATTGGGTATAGGAGTTAGGGCTTTCAAACCTTCATGTGAAGCTTTCCAAACAGTTGGTGAATGCCCCAATCATCTTTATCACGTCTATCACTCCGGGATCACCACTTCGACGTCTTGACAGTTCACCAGCCCAATTTCTCCTGTGATTTCTAAGTCCTCGAGACCTTGGAGCACTTGCATTATTCATTGCTCTCAGCTTTTGACAATTTGGTTGAGTGTGCCCTTAAAGTCCGCAGTGGTGACACACATAGGTTAATCTAGGACTTCTTTATGATCGAGGACGAGACTTAGCTCAGGATTCAGACCTGCCCACAGATTGCTTATGAGATTTGTTCAGCATCCGTTTGTCATTCACATTCCTCTTTTCCTCCATCTTGGGTTTCTCAGCAATAGGACTAACTTCAATTTGCTCTTTGGCCTTTATAAACTTCACTTCTTTGGTGACACTACCTGAAGAACTACTTCCTCCGGTATATCCCAAATCGGACTTGTCTAAGAACTGTTTTTTAGATGAAATGACATCATTTAGCTTCTTGGTGAAGACCCTCTCTATCTTGGCATTGGCTTGCATAACCTCTTGCTCAACAAATCTCACTTTTGTGTAAGCTTCTGATAACTCACTATTCAGCTTTTCTATCTCACATTTAGCTTCCTTATGACGCATTAAAAGACTCCTATAGTCCTCATCGGCTTTCTTCATCTTCTTCATAGCCGCTTTGGCCACACATGCATACTCTCCTGATTTTTCAATAAGTGAATTATAATTCTCTTAAAGATAGGCTGCATTCTTATCTTCTTCAACATTCGACTCTTCCACAATTCCTATGGATTCTTCATCACTATGTTCCCTAAGTTCTTGCACAAGCAAATTCAAGTTCTCCGAAGACTCGACATGAGCAATAGCCATAAATGCGGAGTAATTTCCTTCTCCGTCACAACTTTCATCAGAATCAGAATTTGAAGAGTCCGAGTCACTAAGTGTTGTGGCATACACCTTGCCTTTCGATTTCAAATAATTCGAACATTCCTTCTTAAAGTGTCCATGCCCGTTGCATTCAAAACAAGTGACATCTTGTGTAGATTGGGATTCTTTTCCATCTTTCATTTTGAATTCCCTTTTCTCCTTTCTTGAACTTTAGAATTTCCCTTTATCACCAAATTTACCACTGTTTTTGAACTTCAAAAATTTTTGGAAATTCTTTGCAAGATATGCAACGTCCTTCTTGACTGCATCATCATCCGAAGAGTCATGAACATCCACCATTTCATTTACAGTCTTGAGAGCAAGGGATTTGCTCTTTCTTTGATTGGGCTATGATAATTCATATGTCTGTAAAGAGCCAACCAGCTCATGAACTTTAATGTCGTCAAGATCTTTGCTCTCTTCAATAGCTGTTACTTTAGCACGAAAGCTTTCCGGTAGTGATCGAAGGATCTTCCTTACAATTTTAGAATCCTCCGTCTTCTCTCCCAAATTGAATTTTCCAACAACCACCTCGGTCAACTTACTATAAAACGAGTCGAAGTACTCATCCTCGCTCATTTTGAGCTCCTCAAAGCGAGTGGTCAACATCTGAAGTTTGGTGTCTTTCACCTTCTTTGTTCCTTCATAAGTAGTCTCCAAAATCTCCCATGCTTTCTTAGCAACAGTGATATGAGAAATCCTGTGAAATTCTTCTGGAGAGACACCACAGAAAATAGCATTCAAGGCTTTACTATTAGCATTAGCCGCCGCTAGTGCTGCCTTATCCCAAGTGGATTTGGCAGCCTCCAGCTTAGTCCATCCCACTTCAACTGCATCCCACACAGCATCATCAATAGAACATAAAAATGCCCTAATTTGGACCTTCCAAAATGCATAATTATTACCATAAAAATATGGTGGCACATTTAGAGATTGAGACCTATCCATCTCAATGTAGGGTTAAGGATCACACTAGGGTGTTTAAACCACAACAAGTGCACCCGCTCTGATACCAATTGAAAGTTCAAATAGTGTGAAATACACTATGAGCGTTTAGACCCCTAAATTAAAAATTACCAATTCAAGCTATATGTCAAACACAAAGTGTGCGGAAAATGAGCACAAGCTATAAACAGAATTGATAAACAATCTAAGCCAATTTAAAATCACATCCATAGCAAAAAATAAAAGGCAAAGATAAGGGAAGAGAGATGCAAACACAAGGACAACAGAGCGATGTGTTATTGAAGAGGAAACTGAAGCCCTTGGCGTAAAACCTCTCCGCCGCCCTCCAAGCAATAAGTAATCCACTAGAAAATGTAGTTGGGATACATGAACAGCAATAGACCCTCCAAGCCTAATCTACCCAATGTACCTAAGCCCTCCAAGCTTCTTGCTCCAACAAGGTTACGCCGAACCTATTTCTTTTCTAGCTTCCTAGATTCCGCTACTTGACTATAGCATCAACCAATATGAAATTGATTCCTTCCTAACTACTTCCCAAAACACCAAACAACCCTCTCACAGGAATGGATATGGTGAGAAAAAGTTTTGGTAATGAGCCTCTCAAGGATTTGACAATGTAGAGGAAGAGAGTAGAGGAATTTTAAGAGTCTCTTGGGTAAAAATTGTGGATAAGTCAATCTTGTTTTCTCTAGGGTTTCTCTCACAAAATTCTCTCTGGAAACTCTCATTGAATCGTGGGTATAAGGGTATATATATAGTAGGGTGAGAAGGAATGTGAAACGTCATATTTGGCCAAATAGGGTATTCTGGCGGCTTGACCTTGCAACTGAGTTGAGTCGCGATTTCAAGCCATGAGCAAACAGCTTGGCCAGCCTAGAACTTTTGTCCTGTAGTGAACAGCTGGCACGACGCTTCAGCTTCTGGCATGCTTGGCACGTGTGCTTCAACTTGGTGGCTTACAGCCGCGAGCCACCCGCGAAGTCCACCCGCGAGTCCCTGCTTCTTTGCACACACTTGAGCAATTCTTCACACTCTCTCACACACTACCCTTACAAGATTCCCACCTAAATACAGGGTTTCTAATTGCTAAAATACAAGCAAATTTGGCACGGAATAAAGCCAACAAGATGGTTGAATAAATTCAACCTTACAAGTTTATTATGAGAGCACAAAAATTTCTAGATAGGGAGCTAGACTACACAAGATATACCAACTAACGAACCACATTGTTGCGATCCAAACAGTTCACCAAACTATTCAATGGATAAGAGCGATGAGCAGTGTCTACAAAGGGCATGGTTGTAGTCAACGTGAGCTAATGACTTATGCAGTCATGCTTACAAAGAATTCCTCATTAATTGAAGATAAATGATATTGAAATTTTACCCTGTGCAAGTAAAGCATAAAATATGTTCAGCAATTACAACCCCAGTTTAAGAAAATTAAGGCCAAAATATCTTAGAATCCCAAGTAACCTCATAACTACGACACTGATACAGAGTGTTGAAACCTAATCAGGTTCTTCTATAAAGTAATTATATCTCCATAGTAACTAACCCCTATATATGTTTTGATTTCAAGCTCTCAGTAGAGTTTCTCACAAAGGATATACCAACCCAATGTGACACATTTCTTTTAAGATTGGAACTTCTCTGGGTGGGGTTCATTAGGGAATTGAAAAGGTAATTTCAAAGAAATAAACAGTAGATTGATACCTCAATGCATAAGACATTTTCTAGAAATTGTGTTGTCCTTAAAATATGCATGTTAGCATAGAATGAAGAAGACCAAACTCAAATAAGTCACATATAAGACAATGAGAATCATTATTGGAAATTTAGAATATCAATCATTTGGAACTTTGTCGAATCCAGTTAGTCATCATTTCTTCCTAATAAAATAATACAGTTTTTTTAAAAAAAAAAAAAACATGATTTATGACTATTAAAAGGGACAATCAAACAGGGGGCCAACTTCAAAATCAGAGGTGATGACAATCTATGCTACAAAAACCAACATAAGAAATCAAGGAGTAGATATAGTGGAGAGAGCGACTTTACCACCAAATCTTGGATGTGTGTTTGGTTCATTAAAGCATCATAAGGGAATCTCCTTCACCTACCAAATCATTTTGGGAACCTTGGGCCTCATAAATGGTGTGGGGTAAAATACACCAAGAGAGGAAACTACAATGATGCAAATTTGCTTTCAAAAAAAAAAAAAAAAACATGCATATGGAGTTAATAGTCCAATTTTGTAAGGGATTAAAAAGACAAACCTTCAAATGTGCATTGTGTCATTTTCTCTCTCAAAACCAAATATTCCCATCATTCATGGTCCTAAACTTGGATTTGAAATTCCTTTAAAGAAATTTCAAAAAACATTTAGTCCATAAAAAGGTGTGCAAGGTTACTCATGAATCTTGATTGCTAACCCTAAAGTGAACCACCAATGTTGTAGATGATTTACAAAAAAATGCAACTTTGACATGTAGATCATTAATAAAATATTGATACCCTCTAAGGTATATTTACATTTACATTTAAATTTATTTTATATGCATATATGCTAATTATGCATCTTTCATTATATTAAGAAAATACAAAACCATTTTTAACATTTAATGAGGAAAACTCCAAATTGAATTTATAGTTTTTATTTTTTTGCATTGGAGCATAAAACTGCTTGATTTAATCTAATGAAAATATAAATACCTTTTATTAAGCATTGTGGTTGCAAAACATAGATAAAAATTATGTGATATTTTGCACCAGTCATGTTTTTCAATAGAAAATATCTAATCTCTGAACATATTACAATCTTATCTAACGTTATCAAAATTTGAATATTAGTCCAATGGTATTGCAACATGTGTAAAAAACAAAATACCAACACCTAAAATTATACAGTACCAACAAAGAAATTTCAAATTTTACAGTTTCAAACTCCTGATTTGTTTCGCATCTAGTAATGGTGAAGTACTTGTTCGTCAAATTGTATTGTATTGTACTGTTAGTTGTACCTATGCCCATTTATCACCAAGCCACATCATGGGGTCCATCTAAATATCTAGTCTAGCTACCATTGGTTTTGAAATATCAATGGCTATTAAATTTATAAGTTTAGTTGCATAGTCCAATTTGGGTGGTGGGATAACAGAGAATATATACTTTCGCAAGAAGATGCTTAAGAATTATGAAACAATCTACCAACCCATCTTAAAATAAAACTGCAGCATATAATCATACTAAATCTGTTGAGTTTGGAATATATAATAAATAAACAATTGAAACACTCAGCTACTTTATCAAACAATTAGCGTGCATCTAACAAAAGCAAAATTTAAAAGATACAGGAAGATGTAAAGAGAGAGAAGTGGGCAGTTTTCTAGAGAAGGACTCAAGGGCAGGGGAGAGAGAAAAAAATATGATATGGCCGCTGATGTGGCTCAACTAAAGCGTAGTAACAATAACTGCTACGCTTCAGCTTTTAGTAATATATAAATTTGGCTTCCTGTTCTAAATAAGCTTCCAACAGTTTGTTTATAATTCTAAAACTATGCACTTTCTCGTGCATACACTTTACTAATAATAAATTTTTGCACTTCCCTATTCTAAATAATGCATTTTATTGTTCTTTTCTACTTATTGTTGTTAGTTGTTTCTTTGGTATACACATAATAGATACCAGAGCATCCAACTGTACTACAAGAACTAGCATATAATGCAGATGTGCCCTCTACTATACACACTTTCATTCAAAAGAACTAGCACTGCATTACAAGGTAAAATACACATTACACCATGACATATCCTTATACATTTCTTCTTAAAAAAAATTTCATTACACATTATAAAATTATGGCAAATACATTCTTTTGTTAGTCCTAAATTGCATATCTGTGCTAAGTATGAAGATGGAAATCAAAAATATGCACATAGCGCATACATAGCACCCTATATTCCCTTTCTTCCTTTGTTTCATCTCTGCGATATATCTTTTTCCTGCATTATTTTCTTCTCCCAGCCTTTTGATTGTCTTCTACATGTTAGCAATGATGTTATCTTCATTTCATTCATTCATTTCTTCCAAATGTTGATTTTCCTGCGATACCTTCAGAATCTTTCTTACTAATCCATTCATATGATTGACAACTAGACATTTTACCAAGATGTTATCTATCACACTGTTTATTTACACAATAGATGGTCTCCAGTCTAGAATGAATTGACAGGGAGGAGACATTTAGGCTTTGTTTGGATTGGCGTCTGCGTCCAAGGAGTCTACTTTTTTTTTTTAAGGACCAACGCCTCTTGCACTGTTCATGGGACATGAACAATGCATTAAGGCAAATGAACAGTTTTTTTTTTTTTTTTGTAAACAGTAACTAGAAATTATTTTTTTATTGTTTTCAATTTTCAGCAAAATAAGAGGTATTCAAATGCACACTTAATATCCTTGAAAACATTTTTAAAAAATAATAAACAATCCAACTAGAGAAATTACCCCAACTGAGGCATTCCCCAAGTTCAACTACAATCCAATGTATTCAAATAGAACAATTTAAAGAAATATGCTTACACGTATCAGCAACTATAATATTCTACCGCAAGATACATAAGGGAAACAAAGAAAAGGAAGAATAGACAATCTATTTAATTTAGATTTGTCTAAGTGTGAAAGATTTCTTGAAATAATTTTATTTTTACTTGCTTACATACCATATGGTTCATACATGCAAAACAAAAATTTATACAAAAAACTTTGGTACCATTAACTATACTTTTTATTATTATTATTATTATTATTATTAAAGAGGATCTCTAGTATATCATTATTAAAAAAACAAAACAGAACATTGCACTAGTTAACTTAGTAGATAGTCCCAAATTCAAGTACCAATACGACATTACTCTTCGATGCATTGCCTTTAAGTATAGGTTTGGCTAAACAAGTTACTTCGTTGTCTTATGACTCATATCAATTTAAGAATACATTCTTAACGATGCTAAAAATGGTCGTCAGTCAAGGACCTCATCTAGGCCTTGGATGAGGTAATGTTCCCTAAAAAGTTGAGACAGAAAGACACTAGAGTGGTGTTAGCCAATGGTTCTCCAATGACTAAGTCAGTAGAGTTCACAATATTGTTTAGAGAATCAGAATGTAATTATGTGTATGAATGTGCATACATTTCTCCTGGGGCTTGGGGGCTTACTTATAGCCTTAGCACAGCTGTTGAGAGCCTAATTAGCACAGCTGTTTTGAATAACTTAAATGGAGGCTTAATTAATGCTGTACTGTAATTTTAATACTTGTCAGTCCTATGGATGAACTTGTAATTTTAGTAGTCGTCAATCCTCTCTCTCTCTCTCTCTCTTCACCCTTTCTTTTTCAATTTTCAGAATATACTTGAACCAAGTATTCTATTTCACCGCTATTACAAGTTTAACACCATAAAAAGACAAACCAAAGTAGTCGTATCCTTTATTAAATCACTAGACAACATGTCTTTGTTCACCATCATCACTTACCCCCTTTGCTTTAATAAAGTTGAAAAGTTGAAAAATGTCCTGGTGAATGAATATACACACGCATGAACAAAGCAACAATTAAGTTGCAGTTAAAATATGAACAACCCACAATTAAGTCGACACCCACAAGAACACACTGAAACTGAAACCCCAAAATCTACTCAACTTACTCAAACAATTACGACGGCGCTACGACGAGTATCTACTCTTTCTTTGAACTGGAGCTGTCGAGTATTGGCCTGGTGCAGCACCTCCTGGAGCGAACTTGCCGAGTACACCTCATGGAACTGAGCCACTGAAATACCTCCTCTTTCTCTACCTCGATTTGCCTTCCCTCTCCTTCTTAGTCTCAATTATCGAGTCAGGCTAGGGGTGGGTGGGGTTTGTATGCTGCGTTCTTCAATGAAGAGGGACGGCTCGTTGGCTTTTTTTAATTTTTGGGTTTTTTTTTTTAATAAATAAATAATAAAATAAAATAAATATTAAATATTAAATTAAGGCCAGAACAGCACCGTTTTGGGCAGGTTAACGACAGTAATGGATGGAATGTTAATGGATGAATGAATTGAGGAAGGTTAAAACTTAGAGAACTGATATTATAGAATGCAAACTTAGAATGCGAGAATAAAAAGTGATGAAATTTAGAAGTTAAGTTTTGCATTTTAGCCTAATTTTAATTAAATTATTTAATTGAGATAATTTAAAATAATAAATAACTAGTCACTAACCCGTGTGATATATGGGATAGTTAAATTTAAAATCACTTATATTATAATAACAAAGATAAAACAAATGTGTGACTGCATTAAAGATAAATTAATATAAATGAACCTAAATGCTTAGAAAGGCTATTAGAATAATTTCCCAAAAATTGAAGAGACCAATTTGATACTGTTAAGGTCTGAAAAATAATAATTGTGACTTCTTAGGATCAAGCATGCTATCTACTATAGTCAAACCTAAAACACTATTATGCCATCATAAAAAATAAAGGATTTTCAAATTTTAACATAAATATCATTCTAGATTCCCATCTATTCTTTTTATTCTTCTTAAACATGCACCTCTAAATTCTAATTAACATGGAATATGAGCTTAAAAGAAATCAAATATCAATAAGAGCCTAATTAGCCCATAAAAAATAAACTAAAAGAAAAAAGAGAATACAACATAAAAATAAAGCTGGTAATTTTTTTTAATAAAAAAAATCAAGGCAATGAGAGAATTTTATGCAAAATCTACATTCATTTTTTCACCAACAAGTCTATACGACTTCATATTACATATAAATTAACATTATTTTCTATTATAAGTTATTACATATAAATAAACCTCATTATATAAATATATTCTACACTTATATGATTTTGGAGATCATTCACCTAACAATCTTCACCCAAGAATCCTCTTTCTAGAGTCCCATCTCTTTTCTTTAAACCTGCATATGAACAATTTTAAGTGAAATAGTTTCAGCCAATGATTTCGAGTAAATTGTTAGGTTCTAAAGTTTAGGATTTTATGTATTTAGAACTCTAATGTGTATTGTTGGCAAACCATGATCAAAACAATGTGTTTAGAAGTGTTTAAAGCTAGCTCAAAGTTGTATGTCAATGTAAAGTTGGAATCGAGTTAAAGTAAGGAAGCATTGTGCCTTTCGGCCTGGCTCGATCGATCAAATGACAGGCTCGACCGATCGAAGCTCGGGCAGAATGTTTTTCTGCAGATTCGTCCAACTCAGCCCTATTTGTTTTTAAACGTTTTTAGGGTTTCTTATTTATCCTAAGTATAAAAGGCAAACTCTAGCCACGTTTTAGGTGAGCTCATATTTGCGGTTTGTGTAAATCTCTTGTGAGATCTAGAGGAGCTTTCCTTTACACAAACTTAGGGTTTTCAAGGAGAAGATTTATCTACACCTTGATGATCAATTCAGTTGCTGCCATTGAACCTTAAAGAAAACACAAGCGGGTGTGCTTGTATTTGGTGGAGAATCCAAGAAAGAAGGAGTCCATGGATTCGGAGCTTGCACGTGGTTGTGTCAGTAAGTTCTACTGGTTGGTAGCATTAGAAAGTCGAGCATGGGAGCTTGTAAGTCCTTTTGTATGAACTTCGATTCTTTCAAGATAGTGGATTCAGGTTTACCTTGAGGATAGCTAGGTCAAATCCTCCCCAAGTTTTTACCGGTTTGGTTTCCTGGGTGATCATATCGTGTGTTATTTATTTTCCGCTGCTTTACATGATTTGATCTTTATTATTGTGATAACCTAGACTTGTTTAATTGGACTAAGTAACAACTTGGCTAATTACCTAGGTTAATCCAATTATGTTTTAAGGGGTCTAAAAACTGTCAAGTGGTATCAGAGCGGGTAACTCTTTTTGTTTTAGATCTTTTGATCTAAGAGTTAATCCTTGACCCTTGTTGTCATGGATAATTTGAAGTGTCTTTCTGATCATGTTTCTGCTCATGCTTCTGCTGATTTATTGATGCCTGTGAAACTCTTCGTAAGGAATTATTGAAATCTATGAAAATTGCTAAGAAATTCAAGGAAGAGTTAAAAATTGGCTAATCTTGAAAAAGAGGAATTGGTTGTTAGATTAGATGAATCTAATAAAAAGAATGAATTTTTGAGAAATGAAATTTCCTCTCAAGATGAGAAGATGAAAAGCTTGGGACAAGAGTTAGTTGAATCTAAAGTTAAAATTGAAAGTTTGACTAGTACCAAGCCTGCTGTTGATAATAGAAGTGTTTCTGTTTCTCTTAAGCCTAAAACTGAGAAAGTTTATATCCCTCCTTTTAAGAGGAATAATAATGAAAAGACTTATTTTGCTAGATTAGACAAAGGTAAAAGTTCTGATGTAGACGCTGATGTTTCTAAACCTAAGTCTAAACCTACTGTTAGAGAGCATAATAAATCTGTTTTTGTGCCTACTTGTCACCTTTGTGGTGTTGTTGGTCATATTAGAACAAATTGTTCTTTGTTGAGGGAAAAACCAAAATCTGAGAATAGATTTGCTGTTAGGAATATTGATATTCCTAAATTTGTTCCTGTTTGTCACTTTTGTGGTGTCCATGGTCACATTCGTCCTAATTGTCATAATTTGAAATTTAAGCATTCTGTGTTTCAATCTAGGATATGTGATGATATTTCTCCTGCCATAAGTCCAAATAAATTGTTTCATATGCTTTTGAAAAATTTAAGCTTGTCGGCTTGTGAAAGGAATTTGCAGGATTTTAGTCTTTCTCAGAAGATTGGTGTAATTCCTCAAATACACTCTACTTCACATGGATTTTCACCTACAAAGCCGAAGACTCGTGCTATATGGGTGAGAAAAGATTCTCTAAGGTGAGTGTTGCTGACTTGTCCTTGATTTAATTCTTTCAATTGTTTGTGGACATATCTTGATTTTGTTTTTGGTTGTTTTGTTTTTTAGGTTTTTTTTTATATAAAAAAAATCCAAAAATATTGAAAAATTTCAAAAAGACAAAAATATTTTATTTTGTGTCTAGTTTTATTTTTCTTGAGGATTACATGAATGATAATATATCTCTCTTGATTTAGAACATGCTTGACATTGTGGAGAAACTTGAATAGTATGTGTTATATAAGTGCTAAGCTATTTTTGATTTTGTGTGAGTATGTACTAATTTGTACATGTACTCAAGGGTTAATTAAGAAATTGATATTTCTTGTTTGTGTACCCTCTATAGCTTAGTTCAGCACTGTCATGCATTGCATTTGCATTGTTCATTTAGCATAATATGTGCTTTTTGTTTTTGGTCATAAATTTTTTTTAAAACCAAAAAGATTTTTGTGTTTTGTATTTCACATCTTGGATTTATAATCAAGGATTGGCCATTTTATTTTTACATAACAAGTTTATGTACCTTGTTTAGCTTTGATGAGCTTATTTATTGCACTTCACTAGAGGAAGCTTTGTAGAACATGTTGTGTGGGAAAGATGTTTATGGTGTTTATCATTTTGTCTTTATCTTGAAGTCACATGTTATTTGACTGTCAGACTTGATCCTTTTGAGAAAGGCATAAATAACCATCTCACCACTGTGCACTAGCCAATCATGAACACCTTAGTGCATATCTTAAGATTTTTGTGCTCGAGAAAGTGTAGCACATGCACAAAAAGAACATAAGGTGAAGCATCGGTTTAATTAATAAATGCTTAAAATTGGTGTATACTATTAGGCTCGATGCCAAATCACTTAATTAAAATTGGTGTGTATATTATGAGGCAAAATTCAAGAAACTTACATGATTGTAAGCTTATGTTCTAGGAGATGTGAGAGTTATATGATGTAACTATTTAGGTGATAGTCTCTTTTAAATTCTATGTGATGAATTTTGTAGTCTATGTGATGAATTTTGTAGACTTTGTGATTGATTGTTATTCACATATCACCTCACATGTATCTCAAGCTTTTACTAGTTGCACACACTACACAAGTTACTCTTTGCTAAACTTGGTACATTATATTGTGTGTGATTTTGTTGTGGCCATCCAAGATTAAAAGTTCCTTGATTTTAATGCAAAATGTGTTTAATGCTTGTGCTTTGAGGACAAATTGATTGAAAGTCTTGATTTTGGAAGATCTAGGTTGAAATTGATGAAATTCGCTTGTTGTTTTGATGTAATTGATCATTCTAATATGTTTTCTAGCTTGTGTAATAATCAATTGGTCAATTTATTTTGAAAAATTAACAAGTGGTTTAAATTTTTTTGGGGGTTTTAGTTAGAAACTCTATGTTCAAGCCAATTTTGTGAGTTTGAACTTATTTTGAACTTAATTTACTGCCTTAGCTCATGCACCATGTCATTTAATCTACTCATGCATCATTTATGTTTAGGATTCACATGCATTGCATTGTTTTTGTATCCATCTTGCCGTTTTGCAGTCATATCTCTCATTGTTTTCACACATAACATGCATACACTTTGCTACATTGGGTACTCAACTTGATAAAAAAATTGATTGATTAATTTTTGAGCTATGTACTTTCTAGTATATGCCTTTTTTTATGTGTGAACTGTGGAAAATATTTTTCTTAAGAGATATGATGGATAATCAATGTGCAAATATTTTCTCTACTCATGTAACTGTTTATGGATCACATAATAGCAAGTTTGCATTTATTGAAAGAGAGAATTTTTTTTTTTCATATGTATCCTCAACTTAGTCTTTTTTTTTTAAACTTGGTTTGTGTCTTTCTTTTCCCCACCTCCTAAACTTTCCCTAACACTGTTTTTCCCACAAATTGTTTTGGTTTTCCTATTTCTATAGGGAGAGAAATTTTTTTAACCTTTGTTGTTCTTAGGGGGAGTTGTTGCTCTTCATAGGGGGAGTTATCTCTATTTTCTATAGAGTTGAATTGTTTTGTCTTCCCTTAATTCTCTATTTTCTCTTATCCTTTATTGCGTATGTTTACTCATTATTGAGTTGTCTTTGTCAATACGTGACAAAAAGGGGGAGATCTAGATGAACTATGGGTGGAAATCTTGTTTGTTTTGTTTAGGGGGAGATACATTGATTGTTTATGATAGTGGAAAATACAAGTATGTTTTGTTGTATCTAACTTAGGGAGAGAGTTAGTTTGCATATTTGTTGTTTTCTTGTTTTCCTGTTTTTATTTTCCACACATGCGGTTATGCATTTTGTTTAGTGTTTCAGGAAAAATACAGGTTGATTCAATTGAGTTGCTGTCTACACTTGCAACTGATGGATAGTAGTTAGGATTGAATTTGTTTTATGAGCATTATTTTGTAAAGGGCTTTTTATTTTGTAAACTTTAAGCTTCTAAGTTGTGTTTTGTCACAGATTGCCAAAGGGGGAGTTGTTAGGTTCTAAAGTTTAGGATTTTATGTATTTAGAACTCTAATGTGTATTGTTGGCAAACCATGATCAAAACAATGTGTTTAGAAGTGCTTAAAGCTAGCTCAAAGTTGTGTGTCAATGTAAAGTTGGAATTGAGTTAAAGCAAGGGAGCATTGTTCCTTTCGGCCTGGCTCGATCAATCAAACGACAGGCTCGACCGATCGAAGCTCGGGCAGAATGCTTTTCTGCAGATTCGTCCAACTCAGCCTTATTTGTTTTTAAACGTTTTTAGGGTTTCTTATTTATCCTAAGTATAAAAGGCAAACCCTAGCCACGTTTTAGGTGAGCTCATATTTGCGGTTTGTATAAATCTCTTGTGAGATCTAGAGGAGCTTTCCTTTACACAAACTTAGGGTTTTCATGGAGAAGATTTATCTACGCCTTAATGATCAATTCAGTTGCTGCCATTGAAGCTTAAAGAAAACACAAGCGGGTGTGCTTGTATTTGGTGGAAAATCCAAGAAAGAAGGAGTCCGTGGATTCGGAGCTTGCACGTGGTCGTGTTAGTAAGTTCTACTGGTTGGTAGCATTAGGAAGTCGAGCGTGGGTGCTTGTAAGTCCTTTTGTATGAACTTTGATTCTTTCAAGATAGTGGATTCAGGTTTACCTTGAGGATAGTTAGGTCAAATCCTCCCTAGGTTTTTACCGGTTTGGTTTCCTGGGTGATCATATCGTGTGTTATTTATTTTCCGCTGCTTTGCATGATTTGATCTTTATTATTGTGATAACCTAGACTTGTTTAATTGGACTAAGTAACAACTTGGCTAATTACCTAGGTTAATCCAATTGTGTTTTAAGGGATCTAAAAACTGTCATAAATAAAAGTCACTTTTGCCCAAATCTAAGTACCCTTTTTTTCTCCTTTTGGAGTGTGGGTGGGTTTTACCTTTTGTAATTGCATGCTCTCACTATGCAAAACCAAAAACAAAAGATCCTAGAGTTTCTTATGTTTCAACATCTTATAGCCTTACACATCATCAAACACCATTAGCATGAGATATTAATTCTGTGAAGCAATGTGAAAAAGAGTTAGAAGACATTATCTGGAAAATTGACTGAAGCCATCCTAATCATATATTCATTGCATGCATGTGTGCAAAATAAAAAATAAGTTTTGTTTTCTTTGCTCACCATGACCAATATATATCAATCCTAATTGAGCACATATGAGTTCAAAATAAAGATAACAGTTTCGATTTTTGTTTGCAGTGATTTTTCACTTTCATCAACCAAAACCATTCGTTATAATGAAGAGCTACGTCATTGTAGAGTTTATATATGGTATAGAATACGAGTAATGGCAATTGACAACACAGCCACATGCATCTTATTTCATTCATATATACTTTAGTTCATCTTATTCATTCAAGTCAAAATTTACTTCTCAAAGCAATGAAGGACACCACAATGATGCAATCATTTATAGTAAAATTAATCCAAAAGTTCAAACTCTGAATCTAAGTATCATGAATAACCTAAACCTGAAAGAATAGATTATCCATGAAAACCGAACAAATTGTGGATAGAATCTGAAGCATTCAAAATCATCAATCATTGCTTGGTACAATAGATATATAGAATCAAAATTCATGGCTATGTATAGCAGATTGCTTTATAGTTCCTATGCTACAATAAATTCCATGATAATTGTTATGCCAATTCTTTGAAGGTAAAAAATCTCACCAAAGTTTACTTATAGGAACCTGTTTGGACTCGTCAAACTTCATAAGGTCGGAGATATGAAACACAATTTATACATTATAAATAAATTGAAACTAAATAAAACTCACCAACATTCTACCTCTTCATACTAGAAAACCTATCAGCATCAGCCACTGCAGTTGGCTTTGATGCTTCAACAACCATTATATAGTCCTAGGACATCATTCCAAATTTAGAGGTTAGAGCAAATGGCTAATAATTTACAAAGGGGCATAACAATCTCATAAAATCATAACAGTACATTTAAAAATATAAATAAAAAAAATAGAAGGCTACCTATTATGACCAACAGCCTCAATTCTCCCTTTCTCTTTTTTTCTTTATTTTGTTGGTAATACTGCTCTTTGATGAAATCAACAGTAAGCAAAATTAGTCAAAGCAAGCAATGAAAAAAAAATTTAAACCAATCGTAGGAAGTGCAAAGCAAGCAAGAAAGAAAATTAAACCTATAAACAATATGCACAAAATTTGTTTTATATCATAGTAAATGACATATTAGTCAATTCATGGAGTCATAAAAGTAGTTAAGTTGTCTACAATCAAATTAATTTTTTATTTAAATAAATATATTTGTGAAATTTCTATAATAACCAAATTAATCATTTGCATAGAAAAATTAATTTTTTACACCCATAGTATAGCTACTTAGACTTATCACAACATGAGGAGGGGAAAAAACCTTTGAATGGAAAGATTTCACATCAAATTTAAAAGAGATTTCATTGAGCATATGTTATGCAACACCAAAAGAGCACCTATAGAATAGATTAATTCAAAGCAACCCAAAAAGACGATTCAAGAAAAAACACTTACCATATCATCTCATCAAGCAATTAAGTTCCCAACAAATAGGCCCATAAGTATAGGATGAGACCCAAGATAAATAAAATAATATAAAATTTAAATTAAAAAAAAAACAAATTTCATCGAATAGTAGAGAGAGAAACCACCCCTTTAGTACCAAACACAATCATGAAAACCTGCTAGGTTAATGAATGACTTTAATTACCAACCTTAAAACTATTAAAGGTAGTTTCTACTTGTTTGCCAATTTAAGATCTATCAACCAAACCAAAACTTACAATTGGAGAATGTATATGTTTTCTAAAAGAATAGAATCAAAAGAAACCTGAAATCAAGTTCAAAGAATAGGTGCCATCCATAGAAGCCAGTAATTCATTTTAAGTTGGAGAAACATAATCCAAATAAAAAAAATTTGTTGGCAACTTTTGTTATATTGTATGAAAAATGCCATTTTTAAAAAAGGCCAATGAAATATCACTTTAGAATTTTATCAAACTATTTGTGCACATGTAACACTATGAAATTTATCCAAGTTTAAAGTAGGGGTTTAAATAGTAGCACAAAAATTATGAATTGATGCATAATTCAAATGTAACAACAAAACTCTAAATAATCACTATCTAACACAACCAGTTTGCTTCAAAATAAAGGATACCATTTAACCACATATTAAAACAACTTTAAATATAACAACTTGCTAAGCATGGCCTCCAAATTATTTTCAAATTAAAGATTTATCGACCAACTAATTATCTCCATAGTCTCCATATATATTCACACATCCATTTCTTGATCCAAAAAAAAAAAAAAACTACTTTCTATTCTTCCCATATGTTTCGATTTGCATTTCCACGAATTGGGCTTTATGTAATACTACAAAATAAGTAAAAATTATTCAAATCTCACACTCAAAAATAAACATTTCATTCATATAGTAAATTTCAACGAAACCCACCAAACAAAAAAGAAAAAAAAAGTTTTGATCTTTGGAATTATAAACCTGTTGGGAAGCCTTTAATCACTGTGCAGGACGACTCAGTCTTTTGGGTTGGAGAAACAAATAGCCTAGGAGGTGATCATCAAGGCCACTCTCACCTTCAACAACACCGTTGTCATTAGCTCCAATTTAAACAGTTTGGATTCAACCATCATGCTTTTTCATCATTGTTAGATTCAAAGAAAGGCAAGAGGTAAGAAGAAGGAAGGGTTGTAGAATGAGAGAAGGTTGCTTTAGCGTTTTAGATAGAGGGACAAAGAGAAGAACATAGAGAGAGATAAAGAAAGAAGTTAAGGGAGAAGGAATATGAAAGGTACAAATTTGTAACTTCCGAAACGTTGTGTTTGTTGGTTTTTAAGGGAAAATGCTAGTGAGAATTAGATTAAGAGTTTGAAAATATAGGTTTTGGCAAAGATGAAGAGAGAAACTGATATAGATATAGATATAGTGGTGGGAATTATGGTGGAGATAGTGGTGGGAATTAATTTAATAAGAAGTGCCTTTATGGTGAAGATAGATGTGAGATTTATTTTATTATTTTAAAATTGTTAAAATCTATTTTTAAATTATTGGGAAAATACAAAAAAATATTATGGAAATGACATGATTGTTGACGTGACTCAACATGAGCGTAGCATTAATGCTACACTTCAGCTTTTAGTAATATATAGATATAGATAAGTAATCCACCTGAGAAATAACTCTTAGATACTTTTATAGTTTATATATATATATATATATATATATATATATATATATATATATATATATCATCTTTATATAAATCTTTCTTGCCCATCATGCTAGTTCTTAATCAATCACCACACACCTTTGCCTTAATGGTTACCCAATAAGGACAAGTTCTTGTTAGGTTCAAGTCTCCAACTGGGAGTTTCACACACAGACATTTAAATTAGGCTAAAGTAGGATTTCTATCTCAGAATATCAAGGAAGAAAAATTAGAAAAGTTATCCATTCCTTAAAAAATAATAAAATAAAAAAAGGTAAAGGAAACTCAAAGTAAAGAGACAAAACAATAAAACAAATTTTGGGTTATCAATCATGGTTGGTTAAAATTGGAAAAAGAAAATGAACAAAATTTGAACATGTAATTTAGTTTTGTTTGGGCTTCCATCTAGAAAATTCAAATCAATGTGAGTATCTAAATCTAATGTATAATAAATATAAAATCAAAACTATTGTTTGATATCTTAATATTTTGTCTTACAATCATTTGATATATATATATATATATATATATATATATATATATATATATATATATATATTCCTTAAATATTAAGTCTACATTATATTTACTAGGATTAAATCAAAAATATTTGTCATCCTCGACGAGGCTAGGTGTACGGCTATGGCTCATCCAGATACCCACTCCCATAGGCTCATGGCCTAGCGAGTAGAGTGCTACTATGGTCATGCCCAGGTAGAAAACCCCAACTCAATTCACCCCTCTCTACCCATTTTCTTTCATCAAATATATATATATATATATATATATATATATATATATATATATATATATGCATTTGAGCATGTACAAACACATATTGCAATGTAAACATAAACATAAACGTAAGGACACACACTCACATATTGTCGATATCGTATATTTTCAATCCTCCTTTTGTATGTAAAATCCCAAACTAAGTTGAAACAAAAAAAAAATATTTTTAACTTTGATTCATGAGAATGTTAAAATCAATTTAGTTTGTTCTAATTGAATGTGAAATTAGCCAATTTTTTGGGTTTGTGGATAAAATATCCTTGATTGACCAAAGTTCTAAATTGACCCACAATCAAACAAACTCAAAAATTCACCAAACCACCAAATTTCATCATTTTACATCAAAATTCATAGTCCTAAAAATTTCCCACACATTGATTAAATTTGACCGCAATCAACCCAAGTTTAACCACGATTTGACCGTGTGATTGAAATGAATTCGTGCTCATATTGAAGATCACTAAATTCCCTTTAACATAATTGTTCACAAGCCTAGATCCAACTTAAAACCAGTAATATCATTACCAGTTTGTCCTAAATTATGTAATGAATAAAAACCCAAAAAAATTACACACACACACTAAACAAAAAAGTTAGAAACCCTTGTAGAAAGGTATTGAAACACATTAGCCATTTGCCCTAAATTATTTAAATTTTCATGCAAATGGGCATCCTTTCACAATTGTAATCCAACTTAAAATAGCATATTAAATATATATAAAAATTTATATTTCTCCTTAATTTTAACTCTTGGACTTATGTTATTGTAAAAATGATAGTATGGTTCCCTCATACCTATATTTTCCATTTGATAAATATAAATATCCATTTGAAGCACTAAGTAGATTTCTACTCATTTTCCTTTCAAAACATAGGGAAGATTCTAAGTTTCTAAGAGTCCAAGTAATTGTAAATCCCTTCTTCAATAAGGGAAGTGCATATCTGCCACAACATGCATAATTTTTGCCTTATTTGTAATGTTGTTGACCTCTTTCTCCATCCACATATCAGAGAGGAGCGTAGTGAATGTAGATAACATCCACATGCTGAGGCTTGTGCTATAGTGAAGGTGGCAAGAATTAGCCCGCTTAGGCCTATTCAATGAACTCAAAATAATTTTTCAATTCTTACATCTAGGCATAAGGTAAATTTAACGTAAATTTTTGGGTAGTGTTGAGGACTCTTTTCTCATGCTACATGGCATTACTTCATTGGCAACCCGCGCCACATCAATATATTATTGAATTTTGGGTAAATCTCCTTTAAAACCCAAAATAAGCTTATATCTTATCCAATCACATGGACTGGGCTCATATGGCCCACAAGATCCTCACTTCAAGAGCCGGATTCTGGTCCACATTTCCTCTTCATCAATTGGGATCATAACCCACAACATCAATATATGGATCGGGCTCAAGCAATGGATCAAAACTCATGGCCCATATTATCTCTCTCATATTCATGGCAAGCGGCTTCTCTAACAAAAGCCCATATTTACACAAAATGACAACAAAATCCAAGGTACGTCATTTCATCTTCGACTCATGATCCAAACTCATGAGTCTCTTTGGGGAAACTTTGGGAGTCATGGTTTGGAGGTCCAAGAGGTATGTTCAATAAAGCTCCAGCGGTTTAAAGTTGATAAATGAAACATGTTACTTGGTGTGTCTTCTCCAACTCCTTGAACTTTGACGAGTCAATGTGTAGCAGGTAACATATGATAAGCCTCTCTTATCACATAACACTTAAAATAATAAAACCCCCCATTGCTCTTTTCCTAAAACTTAATATTCATCATATGACAAATACTCAAAAACTACAGCCATATAAATGCTGAGAAACTAACTATTCATTCAACCTTCAGCTATTCCTATACGAATTTGGAAACCTAATTATATTATTCTAGATAAACTATATTACTATTTTCAGCTAAAATCCAACTCAAACACATGGCTAAATCTGGTTGGCTATCTTTAATCTTCAAATATAAAATATTTATGATATCCTTAATACCGAACTACCATCTGCCATAATCAGACCAAATATTCCCCTGCCAGCTGCCAAAGCAGAGCATTAAATACTCTTCTTGCTCACCAAGATTAAGTCATAACACAATGAGACATTGACTAGATCTCTAAAGCTTCATTAACTATCAATCAATCATTCTATTCTTACTAAAAATCTATTGTAATAGAATTTTGGACCAAAAATATAAATACCTGATAGGCCACAAACTGAATGACCCATTTTGATAGAAATTAATTAATTAATTAGCCAAGTTATTAATTAATCAATTTATCATGCAAATGCGTGGTAGCACAAACAAATCACCAATAAACTAAATATGCAGTGAAAAATAAATGACATGGTGATTTGTTTACGAATAGGGAAAACCTAACGGCAAAAACCCCACCGGGTGATTTTCAGGTCACCACTCCCGAAACTCCACTATTATCACAACAAGCGATTACAAGTAAGGAATCCCAAGTACCTTACCAACCTACAGTTGAACCCTTACCCCAATACCCAATTGGACTTGTTCTGTAGTGACAGTTCCCCTTTCTGATGCATGGCTCCCAAATACGTGACTAACGGTTACGCGGATCCCAGTACGCAACTTCAAAACACCAATCTAAAAAGATTGTTGGCTGCAAAGTTCTTTAGTTCATCCACATGATGAAGAACAGGAAGATGCTTGGTCACAAAACCCTACGGTACAAATACACAACAACTTCTTCAAGAGAAAGAGATGAACTAGTTCAAGAACCTTGTCTCCGGTCACAATTTGCTTGAATAGAGTTTACTCAATGCTTGTGCAACTTGTGTACCATTTTACGGCTCTTAAAATAATCCTTTTATATGTCTAGGGTTAGGAGAAAAGAAGGCCAATAGATAGATTCACGGATCCCAAGAAAATCAGAGTTGAATTCTAAAATTCTTAAACCTCGACAGATAGGAGGTGTCGAAAAGCTATCAACCAGCTATCGAGCTTTAATGAATTTGCACTCTTGCTTAATTTCTTAAACCGACTTGAAGGCTTCAACACTTGATCTTGAAACGTGGTTTCTTGAAATATTTAAAACACATCCTAAGTCTACCCAAATACAAGTAAAGTGTGTTTTGTCAAAGGATAAGCCAATTACATAAAATCATGACATATGTTCTATAACATGAGAAACACATATGTCCTGACAATATCCAAAAGAGGAAACCTTTCCAGTAGAACACCAGCAATGTGTTCAACACTTGACACCTAGATGAAAGTGGCATCACCAGCCATTTAATGCCGAAGTCCCAACAACCAGCTGCTATACCCAAAATAGCAAGATATCATTAAAAGAGATCATACCATTTTCAACCAAATCCATGAAATAAATACTGAATATTCTCTCCAGCAACCTGACATCATCCAACAGACCTCATCTACTTCAGCCCCAAGCAACAGCAGTCTTATGAAAGCTATGACAGCTTTTTCTTATTAGGTTCAAAAGACTTAGGAACTAATGTATTTAGAACTTTAATGTGTAATGTTGGTAAATCATGATCAAAACAAGTTGGTTAGTCTTGTTTAGAATTGCTCAAAGTTGTATCTTTTATGTAAAGTTGGATTCGAGCTGATGCAGAATTAATAATGTATATCGACCTGGCTCGATTAATCGAAGCTTAGGCTCTATCGATTGAAAATCGTGCAAAATGCATTTTTCTGCAGATTTCTAACTCAGCCCTAGCTCATTTAAAATGTTTAGGGTTTTATGTTTTTGCCTAAGTATATAAGGCAAACCCTAGCCACGTTTTAGAGGTTGTTCATATTTCTGTTTGTGTAAATCTCTTGTGAGATCTGTGAGGAGCTTTCCTTTACACAAGCTTAGGATTATCAAGAGGAGATTCGTTCAAGAACTTGATGATCATTTAGTTGTTGCACTAAAGAGCTTAAAGAAACACAAGCAGGCGTGCTTGTACTTGCTGGAGAATCCAAGAAAGAAGGAGTCTGTGGTCTCGAAGCTTGCACGTGGTCGTGTCAGTAAGTTTCTACTGGTGGGTAGTAATAGGAAGTTAGTGGTCTAAGTTGCTATTGTAAAACTTTCATAGTGGATTTAGGTTTACTTTGAGAATAGTTAGGTTAAATCATTTCTAGGTTTTTACCGGTGTGGTTTCCTAGGTCATCATATCATTGTGTTATTTCTTTTTCTGCTGCTTTGCATGATATAATATATTTGTGTTAATCTAGATTTGTTAATTTGACTAAGTTAATCACTTGGCTAATTACATAGGTTAATCTGGTTGTGTTTTAAGGGGTCTAAAAAAAAACATTTCTGATAGTTGGGATAGCTTTTTTCAAAATAGCTATGACAGCTGACCCAGGAGCCTTGAAATTACAGACTTTCCCTATTTGGCTAAAAACCAAAAGCAACCAAAGAAACTATATTTTTCTAACTGAAATCCTTTCCATTTTTACTGGTATTTCCTCCAGGTGATATTACCCAAAACATTAAAAAAAACCCCTTAAAGCTAAACATACCATTTTTGGTCAAATCCTAGTAGGCATGTTCAACCACTGCTCGCCACCACCCTTCGTTGCACTGAGCCGACCACCGTAGAGCACCACTATAGGTGTCCGGCGTGGTGGTCAGTAGCGTTTTTTGAATACTGACACCAATAGGTGCAGCAAGCAGTGGTGTGTTTTACCTACTGATGAGAACCACACTGCATCACTTATATAATATATGTGTGTTTTTTAATGGGATAGAGAGCTCAAAGAATGAGAGGATGAAAGGAGATACAGGGAGAGAGAAAGGCAGCTGAGTTTGAAGGAAGAAGAAGAAAACAATAAAATAAATAGAGTTTAGTTATATATCACAAAATGACGTCGTTTTAAGTTTTTTTTTTTTTTTTTTTTTAAAAGCAAAAACTGATATTAAAACAACACGTTTTGGACTTAACATTAATTTTAATGACATGTTCAAAATGGCATCACTTTATCCTTTCCCATTTATATATCAAACTGATTACACACACACACACACTCTGTGTGTGTGTGTGTCTGTGTCATCACAACCTTCTCTCTCTCCTCGGCCTCTGCCGCACATTGCCACTTGAAGCCGTTGCCCCCAATCACTCAATGCCATTGTTCTCCACATGTTCACCTCTCCTCTCTCTTTTTCTTTTTTTCAAAGCAATTCTTTGGAAGTTTTTGAAGATGGTTTTGATGCTCAATAGTCAATATGGCTACAAGCTACTATGCTTCTCCAGTTCTCCTCCTAGTATGTGAATTTATTTGATGATTAATCCCAAGGCTTTATGCTTTCCTTTGATTGTGAATTTGTTTAAGGTATTTTTGTGGGTATTAGAGAAATATAATGAATATGTTTGTTTCTTTGTTTATTTATTTTTATGAATATTTGAGTTGTTGAATGTTTCAATGATGTGGGGTTGTTTAATCTGTGGTATGGTGTTTTTTTTTTTTTTTTTTTTTTTTAATATTTGGGTTTTAAAAAAAAATCAAATTAACCACACTAAACCGGAATGGTACACCACATGTTGTGTAGATTGATTCCCACCCCTTCACAAGGGAGGTGCAGTTAGGGATGAGGGAAAACCACCCCTATAGATGTAGTGCAAAAAAGCTCCGTAAAACCTACTGCATCGCATCGTGTACAACCCTAAATCCTAGGATTGATTTTTGAAGATTTATTATTAATTAGGATAGATTTTGATTGAGATTCTTTGCAAAATACCCCTTTAAACTCAACCATAAATAGTGTAAGGTTGAATTTAATCAACCATTTTGTTGGCTTTATTCCATGCCAAATTTGCTTGAATTTAGCAATTAGTAACCCTGTATTTAGGTGGGAATCATGTAAGGGTAGTGTGTGAAAGAGTGTGAAGAAATGCTTAAGTTTGTGCAAAGTAGCAGGGACTCACGACTGGAACTCTTGGGTGGCTTGCGGCTAGCAAGCTGCCAGATGATGCACACGAGTGAAGCATGCAGAGAAGATGAATAGTCACGCCAGCTAGAGCACTATAGGACAAAAAGTCCAGTCTGGCTATTATGTTTGCTCGTGGCTTGAAGTCGTGACTCAATCAAGTCGCCAGCCAACTCTGTTTTGAAAAACTTGATTGTTCGCATTCCATTCTCACTCCAGTATAAATACCCCTTATACCCACAAAACGTAGAGAGCTTCCAGAGAAAATTTTCAGAGAGAAACCCTAGAGAAAAGCAAGATTGACTCATCCACAATCTTCACATAGAGACTCTTCAAATTCCTCTACTCTCTTCCTTTCCATTGTTACATCATTAAGAGGTTCTTAGCCAAATCCTTTTCTCACCATACCCATATATGTGAGAAGGCTTTTTGGTGCTTTGGGAAGTAGTTAGGAAGGGACCAATTCACATTGGTTGATGCTATGTCAGTAACGGAATCCAGTAAGCTAAAGAAGAAATAGGTTTGGCGTAACCTCATTGGACTTAGAGCTTGGAGGGCTTAGGTACACTGGGTAGATTAGGCTTGGAGGGTCTTCTACTGTTCATGTATCCCAACTACATTCTTTAGTGGATTATTTACTGCTTGGAGGGCAGTGGAGAGGTTCTACGCCGAGGACTTCGGTTTCCTTTTCGATAACACATCATGTGTTGTCCTTGTGTTTGCATCTCTCTTCCCTTAATCTTTGCCATTTAATTTCTACTGTGAATGTGATTTTATTTGGTCTTAGATTGATTATCAATTCTATTATATGCTTATGTTGAAATTCCACACATTAATTGTTTGGTATTAAGCTTGAATTGGTAATTTGTTAATTGGGGGTCTAAACGTTCATAGTGTTTTATACGCTATTTGAACATTCAAATAGAGCCCCTCATTAACACACCAAAGTACACCAATAGAGAAGAACAATTCTCTCATAAATTTATCTATTTTCTCTCCCTCTAATTATCTTCTTAAGCTTTTAATGAGATTCTGAGCTTCTGAGTTCTTAGTTTCCAAATTAGAAACTAAGCTCTTTAGCCATTAGCTCACAAAATTCCCCTCACATCACTACTCATAAGCCCTTACCCACCCCCAGCAGGGAATCCTAGCAATATTGCTAAATACTCTATTATACCATTACTCATCTTATGATCATTCTCTCATTCTCCATATTAGAAAATACATCTATCTTGTTGCCCATATCTCCAAACATCTCTTTCTCTACATCTCTTATAAAATCCCATATCTTGGAAAGCAACACAAGCTATCACTATAATCTTTCCAGCAACTCCAATATCATTCATTTACCATCTTATATATCTCTCATACATCTTACAAATTATATCTCTCACAACTTTTCCATACGTATTTCTCATATATATTACAAACCCATTTCTTACCAAATACCCACACTTATTACTCATACAAATTACAAATACTACATCCCACAAAACATCTATATCCTCTACCATCTCTATACTTCTCTAGAGATATTAAACACTCATACTAAAGCCCTTCTCCTAGAAGGCACAAATGCTTCTTACAAAATCCCTTCTCATGGAAGATACAAACCTATCTTACAAAAGCCCTTCCCATGGAAAGAAATACTATTCATAACTTCACAATATCTAAAAGAGCATTATCAAGGGGAAATTCATTTAAGTGCATGATAAAGGGGACAAACTTAACCAGCCTCTACACATAGTTGGACATTCTCTCTCTCTCCCTCCAGTTGCACCAATTTTTTCCTCTTCAATCTTAAAATTATCAAGGAAAACTGCCTCTCCACCGCTAGAGTCATTTGCTGGAATACTATCAACTCACTGATGCTATACAGCTGGAGCAACAAACCATACAAAGATAAATGACTTTGTTTCCATATCTCTAAATTTACACTACTGAATACATGTTTACGTCACCTTTAAATACATATTACTTTATTTCAACTACTACTACAACTATTAATCAAAACTATCAAACACATATTATCTATTCAACCATTATCATGATTCTTAGACTTTAGACTTTACTAATTTTGTAGGCCTAAAAATACATAGGAAGCCATTGGACAATGTGGCCCAATGTTAAGTTTTGGATGCAACTCTCCATACAAACCCGAGTCTAGCAAGGTCACCCTTCCACATGGCTACGCATCGAAAAACAACCCCCTGACAGGTAGTTGAAAAAGCAGTGACATTGTACATCACAGATTTATTTGGTCAAATCAAAGCTAACTTGTTGTAATGCTAGATTAGTTTCAATTCAACTTATTCACATCTATGAACCAAGTTCACATTTTGTTTTGTGTGCAGGGATAGAAACCATTACAATAAAAACAATATATAAGGATACGAAACAATATAATTGTGAAAGATATAAAAATAAATTTCAATAAAAATATAAACATAAACATAAACATAAGAAAATAATAAAAATAAAAACTAACCGTTAAGTATTAGAAGTGAATAGATAATTGAATTTATATGTTTTATGAAAATTGATAAATTTTTGGGTTAGCTCTTCTCTTTAGGTTGATAGTAATAAAATTGGTTATTCTATTGTTGTATGAGGTAAAAGTGGTTGTTTGTTATATAGGGTAAAAAAAAAATACAAAAATCAACCTCTTCATCATATTGTGAAATCATTTCATATGACAGCTTTATTTTTGGCCCATATTAGACAGCTAGCTAATTTTTCATGGAATTTTAACTCTTTTGGCTCCATTAGGAAATTATTGAGGGCTGTTTACGATTTGAGAATATTAATACACATTTACAATTCATAGAATTATTGTAATATTGCTATTTGCTTTTGTACTCCATATAAGGATCTGCCTTTGGTTGTATTGTATCAACCATGAATCATAATTTTAAAGATTTGAGCAAGCTTTCTATACCATTTTATAATCCAGACGAATCTAGTACCATCTTCCACCAGAAATCTTTCTTTTGTAATATTTGAAGAATTGAAATCAATTTCGATTTAATACTCAAAATAGGTTCGAGTTTGTCAAAAAAAATTTGATAATTTAATAGATAAATGTATTTATCATTTCTAAGATTATGGTTTACCATGGACCATCCAAAGAAGTTTATTTCTCCGCTACTAATTCACAACAAAAAATATGTCAATCACAATACCATTTTCTATGTGATTGTTTCGAAAAATTTTCAATTACAAATTAAAACACATAATGCTAAATAATAAAACAGTGTAAGTTTTTCTAAATATATTTGACATTTTAAAAAAGGTACAGGTCGATCACCATGTCTTAGCAATACAATGTAATAGGTATATATATATATATATATATATATATATATTCACACATACATACATGCGTACATACATGTGTGAATGTGTACACACTCATACCACAAAATAAACTTAAATATAAACATAAACATATACAATTAAACTCTCTCTTTTTTTCCCATTGCCTCCATCAGGAATAAAATTATAATGATCAAAACCATAGTTTATAAAAAAAAATGTAAAACATAATATAGAGACTAAAGTCGTAAAATAAAAATTATAAAAAAAGACTAAATACTACTACAACAAATGCCAAACTATGGTATTCCAAATTAATAATAACAAAAAAAAAAGCAAAAACTAAATAAAATGAAATATTAATATTAATAAGCCACTAGCATATAGCTAATGCTAGAGTTATGTGGTATCAAATTTGAGATGCTGACAGTATAGTAAATGAGTAATTTAATGTCATGTGTCCCTATAATTTAAATGGGTTTTGATTTGTACTCATTCCATCTCATTTGTAAAATTTTGAATGTAAACACTTCCATACTATTTAAAAATATTTTTGTCCATATAAACAATTGTCTAATCTAAAACTAATTTTTGCTCATTCTATATAGGTCTCATTTGAAATGACTTCTGATCTACTTAAAACCTATATTTTCTTACAATCAATTGTTAAAATTTAAGTTTTTGTAGTTTAAAATAATGCATAAAAGATGAGTTTTATGGATCTAATGTAAATAACATCTAATTAGCATGAAAATTAGTATGCTTGTTAAGAACATATAGAACATATAATCCAACAGTAAAATATTCAAAGTATGAATTTAATAACAGGTTACTAAGTAGTGTAACATTACTTAGATATATATAATGTCTAGTACACACAATGTAGTCCACACAAGGTACGCACACGCCTTTGTGGCATGCCAGACATTACCCACCAGTTCCCTCCAAAATAATTTACCACATCACAATCTTTATACTCAAACAGCACTCGATCCTTATTCTTGTACCCAATCCTCACTGAACTATACTTGATAAGAAGACAACAAAGATCAAAATTGTTTGCTTTAACTTCCCTATCTTTTTTTTTTTTTTCTTTTTCTTTATTCTGCAAGAAAACAAAGCACTTAGTTGGAGAAGAAAATGTTAATGGACGTGAATTGGAAGACAAGGAGCTAAATACATTCAAGTGCTGAACTCAACTTCCCTCCAATTCCTTTCTCTCATTCATTCCTTTGTTCCCGCTGCCTTCTTTGAAAAGTGATTGTTGTTTGTACACAATCTGCAAAAGAAACTCGGAATGTGAATCAAAATAAAAATATATAATATTTTTTATTTTATTTTTTGTATCAACCCCCTAAAATAAAATTTTGAACACTTGACCCTAATTTTTTTTAAGCACAATTGAAATAATCTTGAATATGATTATCTTAACAATATATTGCACTTTTTAAACTCAAAAAAAAATTCCCAACAACAAACCAATTTGATCTAAAATCTAAAGAAAAAAAAGGCCAACAACAAAAGTAGAAATTTGTTAATCTTAAACCTTAATTAGAAAAATCCCATGTGGATCTTAAAAATTTGAAAAAAATCAATCAAATAGGAGATCAGTGAATGAATGATTGTTTTGCTATGTACATTGAAAGAGATGATCTCATAGGATTGATAACGAATATATTATGCAACGATTTCAAAATATGAAATCTTATAGATAACAATTGTAAAACTTCATGTATTGGGGTTATTGTTTTGATTGTTTTGTTCTTTTTTTTTTTTTTTTTGGTGTGATGTCGATATATTCAAGTTTTCTTTTGTTTTAGATTTTGTATAACTTATGTTTCTTATCAATCACCCTAGAAAATAAACGTGAATCTGCCAGCATAAGTGTTGGTGGCACGCATTCACTTTGGTCTGTGACAAATAAAGGTGGAAAATGGGAGTAGTATTTTTGTAGTGGACAAAACAAGTTTCCAAACTATTTTTTTTAGTTACAATATCCTGTTAACCCTGTTGCTCGAACCCCTATTCCTAAGTACTTTATACATTGAAAAGTGTCAATTAAGTTATAAAACTCTTGGCTAGTCAACAATATTCTTATTTGGCCACAATATGCTTGATTCCCCTCTTAAAAATAAAAAATTAAAACTAATTCTCGACTTCAAGACTTTAGTGTATATTGTTGTTCTTCCTATAAACCTAATTTGGTAAATTAAAATGAAAGTCATAATTTGCACACTTATGCGTTAAATAATAATAGGGCAGATTACAACTTACCTACCTGTGGTTTGGCTGAAATTTAAGTTGTTTACCTGTGACTTGAAATTTGTCTTTAAAGGTTGTACATTACCTCAAAATAGAGAAAAAATTAAGGCAATTTTTATACGGAGATTCTAGCATTTTACCCTTAATTTTTAAAAAAATTGGCAATATGCCCCTATTTGCAAACTATATAGGGGTGTGCCCCTGTTTCGATAGTCGATTACCCTAAAATCGAGTTCAATTAAATACTCAATTCGTAGAAAATCGAGTTATGCTCGATCAAACTTTAAAAAAAAAAATTAAAAAAAAAAATAAAAAATAAAAAAAAATTGCATGGAACTCGAGTTTCAGGAAATCGAGTTCCATGCAAAAAAAAATTTATAAGTGTAATCGCCCCATTTTCAGGGAGCCCTATAGTATCGTTTTTAAGCCCTATAATGACATTTTAAAGCCCTATAGCAACGTTTTCCTGCAATTTTTTTTTTTTTATAAGTGTGATTGCCCCATACCAGGTTCAGGGAGCCCTATAGTGGCGTTTTAAAGCCCTATAGTGGCGTTTTCCTGTAATTTTTTTTTAATAAGTGTGATTGCCCCATACCAGGTTCAGGGAGCCCTATAGTGGCATTTTTTAGCCCTATAGTGACGTTTTAAAACCCTATAACGGCATTTTGGAACTCGATTTCCTTAAAATTGAGTTCCATGCTTTTTTTTTTTTTTTTAAGTTTGATTGAGCATAACACGATTTTCTACGAATTGAGTATTTAATTGAACTCGATTTTAGGGTAATCGAGTATCGAAATAGAGGCACGCCCCTATATAGTTTGCAAACAGGGGCATATTGCAATTTTTTTAAAAAATTAAGGGCAAAAGGCTAGAATTCCCATTTTTATACAATTGTTCTATAATTGTATAAAGATTTCCTTGGGTTATTTCTTCTATGATTTTATGATTAGCCTCAAGGCAATCTACTATAATAGCTTACTTATTAGGCACATGCTTAGTACAGTTGGTATTCAACTAGTAATAGTACACTCAAACTGATACTATTACAATTACTGTATATTATTCAAATTGATACAACTATAGTAGTCCAGCTCAAAAGCTTTGTACTAATCCAGCTCAGAACATCATGACCTTAACTAGGGACAGAACTAGGATTTGAACCTAGGGGAGGCCAAAGCATGAACCAAAAAAAATTTCAAGTGACATGGTTTATTATAAAAAAAAAATCATGGTAGACAAAAAATTGCACTTTATTACCTAAATATTTAAGTCAAGAAGGAAATAATATGAACCAAAAAAAGTTGAAAGTTACAAAATGATATTCTAATCTTTTTCAAAGAAGAAGAAAAAAAGAAGAGGAGTACTTTGGATCTCCAAATTTTGGGTAATTGGAATTAATATGTTGATTTTATCACGTTGACCAACTCACCAATATGATAATCCCATACTTTTGGATATGCAACTGAAAATCACACTATCGAAGTTTTTCAAAACTTTGTTTGAGGATTTAAAAAATTGGGATACTCATATTAAGAGTTGGCAATGCTACATCATCAATATTGGCTTCTAAAAGAATTTTGCATTTTATCTTTTGAAAAAATAAAAATTTAATATTGTAATTCACTTTCCCATAATTTATAAATCAATTTAAAAAAAAAAAGTAATATAAATTGTTGTAACCCCGTAAGGGAATTTTTTTTCTATGAGATTTTTTTAGTTATGGATTATTGAATTATGATATTGGGGATTTGGGGATTTTTTGTTACACTGTATTTGGACTATGGAGGGGCCACGGGCCCAAAGAAAGGCTTAGGTGATTAGTTTCTTTTGGGCCATTTGGACCAATCCAAAATTTTAAGGAGGCCAACTATAACAATTTCACACCCAAACTCTAAAATATGTGAGAGAGAGAGAGAGAGAGAGAGAGATGGAATCTTTGTAGGTATTGGATGGCTATTCTTTTGTTTTTTAGCCAATAATTTCTGACATAAGAGTATAGACAACCATTTTTGTGTACTTCATCAAGTAAAAATATGAAAGTTTTTATTTGCCTATTTGGTACAACTTATTTTTTATCTTCTTGAAAATGAGGTTTGAAAAAAAAAAAAAAAAAATCTTATTTTGAAAATGTTCCATCTGAAAAACTTTACCAACAGGGAACATATGCTTAAAGCTTACACAATGAATGTGATATGTCATATTGTCTAGATTGGTATTGTATTGATATAAGAGGAGTGTTGTGTGGGTGTGTATTGAGTTCTATATAAAAAAATATCAGGTCGCTCTTGAATGGATTGCATTAAATGATTATGAGGAATTCTAATTATAATTCGATCAATATTTTTAGAATGCAGCGTGAAAACAATCATGTCATATAATGCATAATGCTAAATTCTAATTTCCTTGACTCCATGCATGTAAAGCGATAAATTAAAATCCCCGATTATTCTATTTTCCAGTAAGGGGTTGCCGATTCCCCCACTTATAAAGAATTTAATTCTCCACTCCGAAACTCAGTCAACAATATTCTTATTTGGCTGTCTGATTCCCCTCTTAAAAAAAACTGATGCTCCACTTCTTGTTCTTCCTATAAAATTATATTAATAAATAAAATTGAAGTCATAATTTACAAAATTGTGCATTAAGTAATAATACTTTTACTAAAGTTGTACATCACCTCAAAATAAAGGAAAAAAAATTAAGAATATTAACTCTTTGGTGCATCGAGATACTATTTGTTACTATTAATTCCATATATTTAAAAGACTGAGTTGAGATGATATGTACCATTTGTGAGATATTTTAGCAACTGATGCAATCATGAAACAATATGTGTTTATGTGTGTTAAAAACACTTAGTATTCTCAAAAGAAAAACAATGGGTTAATCCCACATTAGAAAATTAGTGTGAGTTAAAAAGGTTTAAAACCTGTGCTATGTATCTAAGAGTTAGGTCATTTTAAATATACATCACTATAAGTTTCTTTAAGACCTTCTTCCCTCTCCCCGTGTATGTGTGTTAAAAATACTTAGTATTCTAAAGAAAAAAAAGAAAAAAAGAAACAAAAGAAACAAACCTTTCAGGCATGCCATCCCAAAATACAATAGCCCTACCACACTTTCCGAGATGTTACTAGTATGCACTACTATGTAAGATAAGAAACTTTAAATTCTAAAAAAGTACCCTCTTTTACTACTAGGTAATATAGGTATCAAAAAGATAGTACTAGATTTTTGCAAAGAATGAGAAGAAACTTATCAAACTATTAGATATTATATAAACTAGTGGTATCTCTCTCTAATAGGTGGAAGATAATTTATTTAATTTTTTTGGGTAATTCGATACTTGAAGGTGGAAGATTTGAATTTAAGATGTTTTCTCGACACAAGGAGGTACCAATCAATTGAGCAACAAGAATCTAGGCTATAAAAATGATTAATAACTCTAAAACATTTGAAATAATTGGTCAGTGTGAGTTTTCAAGATTATATTCTTCCAATAAAAATCCTTCATGAAAAAAACTTATGATCAAATTTTGACTTTTCAATAAATAAAGAAATAAATCACAAATATTATTTTGTTATTGAATTATCACAATAACCCCTCACTAATTTTAGTAAACCTAAGATAAATTTTGTTAGCCATAATTGAACATGCCTCAAGCCAATTAGGGCCTTCAACTCCTTATAGGTGGTACTCATTTTATTAAAATCAAGCTTAGAGATACAAAACCCTAATTCAAGGAAAAACATTGTGTCAATTACATACCAAAAATTTAATTAATTATAATTATTTGGTCACATTAACAAATTAAACATTCAAACCTACAACTAGGTATCTTAATTGGTAAGAGCCTTGTAGTTTAATTGGTACTTTTCCAAACACAAAGTGCTTGAGGGTTTAGGGGGGAAATTATTCGAGTTGCCATTGTAACTATTTCAAAAAAAATAAGCACCTTAATGTCATATAGGAACCTTTGAGTTGGGGTATCATCAAAAACTCCAAATTTGACCTGTGTCATAATAATTGATTTATTTCACTAAAAAACCTTCGAGTTGGGGTATCACCTTTATATAAATCTTTCTTGCCCATCATGCAAGTTAACAACTAGATCTTAATAAACCATCTCACACCTTTGGTTTGATGGTTACTCAACAAGTATAAGTTCTTGTTGGGTTCAAGTCTCCAAGTGGAAGCTTCACACACATATACTTAAATTAGGCTATAGTAGGATTCTATCTCAGAAGATTAGGAAAAAAAAATAGAAAACTTATTCATTACGTAAAAAAGAAAGTGAAACTCAAAGTAGAGAAACAAAAGAAGAAGACAAATTTTGGGTTATCAATCATGGTTTGTTAAAACTTGAAAGTGGAAAATGAACAAAATTTGAACATGTAATTTAGTTTTGTTTGGGCTTCCATCTAGAAAATTCAAATTAATGTGAGTATCTAAAGTCTAATCTATAATAAATATAAAATCAAAACTTTTGTTTGATATATTTTGTCATACAATCATTTGAGACCTCACCATTTTTCACTTTATTATTCGAGTTAAAATTTCATTTGGACTCCTTATAGAATTTGAAATTATATATATATATATATATATATCTAAAAAAATTAAGTGTGCATTATATTTATTAGGGTTAAAAGAAAAATATTTGCAAGCAAATGAAAATGCTAAACTGAAGATATTTTTCAATTGAAAGTGCTGACAAAGATGCAAATTTTAGGTACATATCCTAGAAATACATTGTAATAGGTATATATACATTTGCACATATCAAAATATAAACATAAACATAAACCTAAACATAACACATGCACATACTCACATATTTTCAAAATTGTATTTTGTCCTTCCTTCTTTTGCATTCAAGCTCATACTAAATATGAATTCAAGCTCATACTAAAGAAGACTAATTAAATTCCCTTTAACATGGTTGTTCATAAGTCTAGATCTAACTTAAAACAAGTAACATCAACACTTAAATCCTAGTTAATCTCAAGTACGTACTTAACAAAAATCCAAAAAAATTAAACACACAAAAACTAAACGAACAAACTTGAAAACCCTCATAAAAAGTTATTAAAACACATTAGCAATCTACCCTAAATTGTTTAAATTGTCTTGCTAATGGGTACACAACTGCAACCTGACCTAAAACAACATAATAAATATAAATAATAATAAAAAATTTAAAAAAAAATTTATATTTTTCCTTAATTTTAACTCTTGGACTTTTGTTCTCTGTAAAAATGATAATTTGATTCCCTCATACCCTACATTTTTTCATTTAATCAATATACACATCTATTTGAGGCATTAAGTAGATTTTTACTCATTCTCTTTTCAAAACATGGGGAAGATTCTTAGTTTATTACATCGTTTTGGAATGTCTTCCTATTATTTTTTTTAAAAGTGTTTATATTTATTATCATCTTTTTTAGTGTAAATTTTGGTCTCTAATGATTGTAAATTCATTTTCATGTAAGGGAATCACATATCTAGAAAAGTATAATTACTGTGTTAAATAACGTATTGCTCAACTTCTTCTCCATCCTTATATTTGAGAGTAGTGCACTGAAGTTGGCAAAAACGAGCTTTGATAGGTCTAAGGAACACATATAGGAATTAGTCCACTTAGGCCTGTTTAGTGAATAAGGCAAGAATCAGCCCACTTAGGCCTATTCAATGAACTCAAAATCTTATTTTGATTCTTACATCTAGGTATAAGGTAAATTTAAAGGAAGCATTTAAGTTGTTGGATAAGCATTGGCATTTTACATCATAGATTTTGTGGTCAACTCAAAGCTAACTTGTCATAATGCTAGATTAGTTTCAATTCAACTAATCCACATCTATAAACAAAGTTCACATTTGTTGTTTGTGTGTGAGCAAAGATACCATTACATTTATGTTTATGACCATTTATATATAAGGGTACAAAATAATATAATTGTGAAAGATATAAAAATAAATTTCAATAAAAGCATAAACATAAACATAAACATTATAAAATAATAAATAGAAAAACTAACAGTTAAGTATTAGAAGTGAATAGGCAATCGAATTTATATGTTTTAATTGAAATTGATAATTTAATAGATAATTACATTTATCATTTTTAAGATTATGGTTAACCATGGACCATCCAAAGAAATATTTTTCTCTGCTACTAATTCACAACAAAAATTTGTCAATCACTATACCATCTTCTTTGTGATTGTTTTGAAATTAAAATTTTCAATTACAAATGAAAACACATAATGCAAAATAATAAAACATTTTTAGTAACACAATGTAATAGTTATATATATACATGTGTGAATGTGTACACATTCATGCCACAATAAAAAACTTAAATATAAACGAAAACATATAGAATTAAACTCTTATTTTTTCCCCCATTGCCCCCAACAAAAATAAAAGTATAATGATCAAAACTAGAGTTTATAAAACTAACTCAATTTGTGCTCATTCCATCTCATTTGTAAAATTTTGAATGTATAATACTTCCAACTTATTTAAAAATATTTTAGTCCACCTAAAAATTTTTTTAATCTAAAACTAATTCTAGCTCATTCTATTTAGATCTCGTTTGAAATTAATTCTGATATATTTAAAACCTATATTTTCTTTCAAACACTTATTATTAGCTCAAATATGAATTTCAATGAAAAAATATATTATGTTCTAGAAGTTAATTGTTAATGTCGGGTGCTTTTTTTGTGCCCAAGCAAGAGTGTCCCTTGTACCCTTCGACTTTTTGCTATCCCACATCGAAGAAAACTCCCTCAATTTTGATATATTTAAAACCTATATTTTCTTTCAAACACTTATTATTAGCTCAAATATGAATTTCAATGAAAAAATATATCATGTTCTAGAAGTTAATTGTTCATGTGGGGTGCTTTTTTTGTGCCCAGGCAAGGGTGTCCCTTGTACCCTTCGACTTTTTGGTGTCCCTTGTACCCTTCGACTTTTTGCTGTCCCACATCGAAGAAAACTCCCTCAATTCTGGTATATTTAAAACCTATATTTTCTTTCAAACACTTATTATTAGCTCAAATATGAATTTCAATGAAAAAATATATTATGTTCTAGAAGTTAATTGTTCATGTGGGGTGCTTTCTTTGTGCCCAGGCAAGGGTGTCCCTTGTACCTTTCGACTTTTTGTTGTCCCACATCGAAGAAAACTCCCTCCCCTTCTGTCTTTTAAGCATGAGCTGAAGAGAAAGGAGTACCATCAGTCACACTTATAAGGCAGAGGGGGAGGGAGTTTTCTTCGATGTGGGACAGCAAAAAGTCGAATGGTACAAGGGACACCCTTGCCTGGGCACAAAAAAAGCACCCCACAGTTCATATCTTACTTATAAAAATGTATACATGAAATAAATTTATTGCATCGTAATAACAAAATTAAGTTAGGAAGTAAAATAATATATTTTTCTAAAATAAGATAACAAGCATGAATAATTTTCATTTTTACTAAAGATTCTTAGAAGGTTTTTTAAGAGTTTAAAAAAATATCATAATGACTATATTTAGCTTATATGAGAATTATAAAATGTATCTAATTGCATATTTTAAAATGTACACACGCATATACATAGGCTTGCAAGCTAGCATATCATAATACCTAAAGATTCACTTTTGTAAAACCACTTGACTTGACCATAATATCACTTAATTGGTAATTTAAAATTTTAATTATTTTCCTTAATTTCATTATTAAGCACTCAATTTTACAGAACACAAAATTTCAAATTTGGGTGAAAACTCTACCCGTTCAATTCTAATCATCTTAATAAATTATTAGATGTATTCTCTCATCAAATTGCATTTAAACCATCAATTAAAGTTCATAATTATATTTTTTGTGATCAATTTACATAATTTATAACTGGAAAATAACCCCCCCCCCCCCCCCAAAAAAAAAGTCTAAAAGCCTAAAGGTTGAAATCTCTCAAATTCCTGCTAAAGAGTTTTTTTTTTTTTTTTTTTTCTTCCTTTTAAAAGTTAGAAACCTACTAAAGATGTTAGAATTTAATTAAATTGGCATAAAATATTGAAATAATGGGCTGAATTAAATAATGAGAAGGGTTCAATCCAATCAAGAAGCAAGTAACAAAAATCCCAATCTTTCTGGTGAGATGGTCGAAATCCCATTACATCACACTGACCAAAGGTAGGAAAACAAGGTTTCTGATAGAGGAAGCTAGAAAGTAGAAACCCCTAGGTTTAGATTTATTATGAGTAACTTTTGGTGTTGTTATGATGAGTTTTTGCCCTTTTTAGGCATTATGTGATGAAGGAAGGGCTTGGGTTTCTAGAGTTTTAGAAGATAGTAGGTACTTTAGGAAGTTAGTATATATATAGAGTTACACATTTTTTGTACCATAGATTTCTAATAGATTCAACGGTCAGAAAAATAGAATTAAATGATTATTTCTTTCCGCCTTATTTACCTAATTAATAATAGTTTTTCTCTATTCTCATTTATTACTTTCCATAGATCTCATTGGATTTTGTTTAATGGTGTCCCTTTCTTCCTAAAATTTCTGTTGTTAGACAACATTTCTTCTTCTTTGTTAGACTTGTTTTGTGTTTCAAATGGTTTTGGGGTTTCAGTTTTCCTAATTTCCTAATTCACATACTCTCTTAAAAAAAAAAAAAATGATAGAAATTTTTATGGATAGAGGTGACTGCCACAGAGACAAAGCAAAGCCTCATACAAAACATAACTTAGATCACGTACAATATTTGCTCCACCCAAAACATCGATAGTGACACAAGCAATAGTGGTAGGATCTCTCTCATCTATAGCAATTCGAGAGCAAATGTGACCTAAAAATTTCTTTTTGGAGGGTCCAAATAGCATGGGAACATGAGAGACACCCAAACTTTTCCTTGCAATCTCGGCATAGATGTTTGGTAATTCCACTAGGATGTCCAAATTATGTTCAGTTTTCAATTTAAAAATCCAATTAAAAGTGGTTTATGGGACTAGTCACAGAGAACCTCTATCATGGGTATCCTTAATGTGACCCTAGATAGTTTTAGTGATGGAGGAAAGTTTGTCTCTGTGGAGGCTGCAATTACTCAGGCCCGCTTGATGATTTCTAAAGGGGCTGATATGATCGATATTGGTGCTCAATCTACACGGCCAATGGCCTCTAAGATTTCCTCTGAAGAAGAATTAGATAGACTAATGCCTATTTTAGAAGCTGTTGCAGTATATTGTACAAGCCAGTGTTTTGGGTGGAGAAAATATTGTACAAGTAAGCTTCATAAAAAAATCATTTTCTTTTATCTTTTCTTCCTCTACTCAAATGGTGAGAGAAAGAAGTAGAGAATTTTGTTTTTTATTGGGTAAGAAAGAGAGAAAAAAAGGATAGAATTAATTTGTCATAAATAAGGAAGAGAAACAAAATAATCATTTAATGCTATTTTTCCAACTATTGGATCTATTAGAAATCTACAGTACAAAAAAGGTGTAACTCTTATGGAGTTACACCGGATGTAACTTGAACCAATCTCATAAAATGTTAAGTTCAACTTATATTTGGTGTAACTATAAGCAATATTAGATAACCTAATTTTTTTTTTAAAAATTAAATGTGAATTTTGACAAATTCACTATTAGATTACATTATCTTCTTATATTTTTCATATTTGCAAAATTTCAAGATTATCATAGATCAATAGCTATGTCATCAATCAATTATTAATATTCAAGTTTTTATAATTTAAAATAATGTATAAAAGATGAGTTTATAGATCGAATGGTAAGTAACATCCAATTGACCTAAAAATTGGTATGCTTGTTAAGAACATATAGAAAATGTAATCCAATGGATGAATTTTCAAAATATAAATTTAATAACAAGTTATTGAGTAGTATAACATTATTTAGATTTACACCACATATAACTTGAACTCAACCCTAATGGCAGCGCCACGTTGAGGGCAGGGGGTTCAAATAAACCCTCTGACCTGAAGAAAATGAAAAAATTAAATATAATATTTTAAAAAAAATTTCTTTTGAACCCCCTAAAATAAAAATTTGACCACCCTAACACTAAAAATTGATTAGAAAGATGGGAAGATCCAACAATAAATTAAAAGATGCATGGCTATGCAATAAGAGGAGAAAAACAAGAAGATGAAGTAGAAGATAACAAAAATTCACAGGCAGGTAGAGGAAGCTTAAGTTTGAAATTTTATTCTTCATCCTCTACACATAAAACTTTGAGAAGGGAAACTGAAAAGTGAGATAGCTTATGAGATTTGGAAATAAAAAATAGTAGTAATAAATGTGAAATTCTGTGAGTAGGTGGTGGGAGTGGGGTTTAAGTATTTTTTTTTTCCTAATAAGGAGTGGAGTTTAAGGTTTAAAAGAAGCTTGCTTGAAGTTTCATAACTTACAAATATCCTTACATGTTTTTTTATTTACAGAAAATACCAAATTTGATATTGTTTTTTGAATAACCGATTTAATCATTTTATATTATTATTTATTTTAGAAATTACATTAAGTTCATTAAGTTAATTTGCAAAAAATAGCTTAATAATAAAGATATAAGCAGTAATATTTATATTTTGAGAAAGGTAAACAAATCTTTTTTTTTTTTTTTGGTTTGATACAAGGCAAATGACAATAGGTTATGATACAATAAGGAGTGAAGACATATTATTTTTGATTGAATTGTTGAGTTTAGTCCTTAATAGTCTAATGCTATAGACCCCCAAAAAACTTCTTTTTAAAAGTTAATACTGCTATATTAAAAATTTTCAATAATTAAAAAACTTACAAAGACCAATAAGTTGTTAAAATTGACCCCCCTAAAATAATTTTTTGGAGCCGCCATTGCTCAACCCTATCTATATTCTATATATTATTATTTATTTAAAAGTTGAAACGCATCATTTATTGTTATTATGTTCATGTTGCGCCATCTCATCCACCATATCATTAGCCATATAATTATTATTTTTCTTATTTATTTTTTATTTCAAAATTTTGTTGACAATATTAAATATATAAATAGATTGACTTTATACATTCCTCTTGGGTGATTTTAACTTTACAAATAATTTTGTCTTTACATATTCATTTACTTTAATTTAGATGTCTATAACTTAAAAATAAAATCAATGAATAATCAAAAGCCAAAAACAATGTCTATACATATCTATCTATACTATATATAATCTGGAAGCTTTGCAATTAATTTTATAAATATCTTTTTGCACCACGTCATTAGCATCTTTTCTTATTTTTCATTTTTTGCAATTTTTACTTTATTCAACATTTCATCTTCTTCAACCATTGTCGTCTTAATTCAATCTTTCTTCTCCTCCAATCATTGTCGTTTTAAAATTTTCATTTGATTCCTTTAAAAAAATTTTAAATTTTCCCCATCTTCTTAAATTCTACCATTTCTAAATTTTCTCAATCATTATCTTTTTAAATTTTCATCCTTTTATCTACTTCAAACCTTCCTCTTCCATCTTAATTTTCTTTTTACTTCATTTCCACCTCTCTCCCCTATGCCTTCCAAGTTTTTCATGGAAAAAAATGTTAGTACTCTCTCTCTCTCTCTCTCTCTCTCTCTCTCTCTCTCTCCCCCCCCCCCCCCCAATTTTGTTTCTCTTTTGGTGGATTCTTTTATTATTTCAACCATTTTTTCGCTAGTGGTGATTTTCGTTGTTATTGATTTAATTATCACATCATATTTGTTTATCTTTTTGACAAATTTATATAAACTTTTATGCATATTTATGTATTTTGGTATTCCAATTCCATTATCACAAGTTATTTATCTTTATCCCATTGGTTTGATTTGATTTGGGTTAATAACTAGTTGTTTTGCAAGTTAGAATTTGATTTTTTTTTTTTTAGTAATCCATTTAGAAGTTAAACTACGAAACTTTACTAAGTTTTTTTTTTTTTTTTTTAATATTAGTTTTTAATCCTTTTGGGTGGACAAATTTGTACTTTTTGTAGAGAAAGTACTCTTAATAGTTGTACTAAAAGTACCCTATATTGCCACTTATTTAGAAAAAAGAAAAGATTAGTAAAAAAAAATAATAATAATTGGATGAGTGACATATTTTACCTTTTGCAATGATACTTTCATTATTATTATTATTATTATTATTATTATAGTAATAATATAAGGATGCATATAGAAACTTAATTAGGAGACTTTGCTAGTAATTGTCTATTTGTAATCTTTTTGGGTGGACAATTTTGTAGTTTCCACAAAGAAAATAGTCTCAATAGATTATCAACAACAAATTATTTTTCTAATGTCTAATTAATCATTGTTAAGAGACGATTGATATGAAATTTTGTTTACTTGCAAAGCATCTTCATACAGGTATGTTTTGATTCAATATATATTTATGAATGTATCAAGATAAGCATAGTGTTCAAGAAGAGAGAATATGATCATACTTGTATAATTCAATAGAGATAGATTTGTTTGGGATTAAAGATAAGTTCGAATTATTTTTAATGGTGGGAAAACTCTATTTTTAACATTCATTTCTAACTATCATTATTGTTAAAACTTAAATCCTTCTCTATATTCTATCACTAGCAAATTAGATCATAATATGAGTAGATGAAAATTATAATATGAAAATTATATATATAATTTTATATTTACAGAGAACACAAAATTGATTGTCTCAAAAAAAATAAAGCAATATGACATTGTTTATTTCAGAAAAAATACTCTTGTCTTTTGTTGGTTTGGTAAAGAGTTATATGTATATATATATATAAGATTATTTCTGAATTAATAGCTCAATACATCTAAATTTAAATTTTCTTATGAGAAAAACACTTTATTACAAATTACTAATCCTAATATATGATTTTAAGAATATTTTAGAAAATTAATTATAAATTATATTTCATTACAATTACAAAATAATTAGATATTTCTGCACATTGTGTGGGATTACTACTAGTATACATAAGGTCTGGTGCACACAATGTAGTCCACACAAGGTATGCACATGCCCTTGTGGCGTGCCACACATTACCCACCAATTCCACAGACTACCCTCCAAAATAATTTGCCACGTCAAAACCTTTATACTCAAACACCACTCGATCCTTATTCCCACACCCAAACACCCCCAATCCTCACCGAACCATACTTGATAAGAAGACAACAAAGATCAAAATTGTTTTCTTTAGCTCCCCTGTTTTTCTTTTTTCTTTTCTGCAAGAAGACAGAGCGCTCAATTGGAGAAGAAGACATTAACTGAGGTGAACAGGTAGACAAGGAGCTCATTCAAGTTCTGAACTCAACTTTCTCCCATTTCCTTTCTCTCATTCGTTCACTTGTTCCCGCTGCCTTCTTTGAAAAGTGACCATTGCTTGTACACCATTTGCAAAAGAAACTAGGAATGTGAATCAAACTTCATGGTTTTCGTTATCAATCATCAATAACTGGTTGTGCAAACCCATTTTGTTTGCCATGTTTTTGGAATTTCCAAAGTCAGCTGAAAGTTGATTCTTAGCATTGGGGTGCTCTTCACGCCTTGTATGAACCCTGAGAAAATAAAAAAGTTTACCTTTTTCCGATTACTGACCTACTGAAAATGAGAAAGGTTTCATTTTCCCCATTTCTGATTTCTTCCCATTACACTGCACCATATCCAGATGGAATTTTGAAAATGAAAAATGTTTATTGTATTCTGAATATTTTAATGCAATTTTAGTTACAGGTTCCCCTGTTATCATTAATGAAATGATCATAAACTGATAGTTGGACAATTATTTGATTTCCCCAATTGTATTTACTAAGTTTGTATAACCATAATTAGTAAGCTGGAAACAGAGACTTTTGTGTGTTTATTTTGGATATGGTGTGTTGATTTCAGCCATTTCCAAGACCTTAAAATGTAGAAGTTCCCATATGTCAGTATTCGTAATATGAAAATTGAGAAAATCTATAATGGATACCCAAATGTCAATTGGAACTTAAGATTATAAGTTATAGATGTCATCAGATAAGTTCTTCATTTATGGAAAAATTATTTGCTATATGTTTGTTTATTGAAAGATTTTAGTTTAGCAGTATGTTTTTAATGTTTTATAAACCTTGACTTTGTATTTCTGCACAAATTTGAGTTATATGAATATGGAACATTGATGAGACTGCAGGTTTTGTAAAAGTTTGGTTGACTGTACAGATGGGAAACAGAAGAAGAAGACAGATACAACGAAGATAGGTGCAAGCAATTCAAGTTAATTGGGTTAAAGAGTATTTGAAGATATGAGCTCAGGCAGAGAGGCAGAGCAACAGAACAGAGTATTGGAAGACTTATGTTTAAGCTTGAGCTAAACGACTGTGATGTTTCATACGACCTGTAGTTTAGACTTAAATCAATTAGAGGCTTAGATCAATCAGAAGCTATATATATAAACACGTGTAAAGCAGTGATTGGTTGTAGAGGTTAAGCCCGTATAGTGTGGCGTTAGAGTTTAGTTATTTTCATTTTGGGATTAGTTCAGGTATATATACCTCTTGTACATTGAGTTTTGATTATTAATGCAATTACAGAAATTTCTACTTCAATCCTTTCTTTCTAGCTTGTTGTGATCTTCTCTATCCTCTAGCTCTCTGTTTTCTTATAGGTTTTGTGTGCAGTATGAAGTATGGGGTGGTGGGCCTTTACAAAGAGGTGTCTGCAAATTCGGATGGTCCTTATTTGACTGCATAAGCGTTGATGGCAGGCTTTCACTTTGGTCTGTGGCAAATGAAGGTGTGGAAAATTTGTATGTTAGGATGGGAGTAGTTCTTTTTGAAGTGGACAGAACAAGTTTCCAAGCTAAACTGGCAATTTATGATTGCCTTCCGCGCGTGTGGATGCCTTAATATCATCAATTTGGTGCATTGTTAACCTCATATGTATTAATTTGTTGCTTTCTACAGTACTGTGATTTATTCATTGTTGTTGTCTAAAATCCCGACTGTATTAAAATCCATGCTGCCAGGTCTAGATACGCGACCATGTATGATAAGTGCTTAACGCAATAAGCTCTCTTGGTGTTGGTATAAGGCAAGATAGAATTTTCCCTTTTACCATGTTTTTGTTTCTAAGGAGAAAGGGAAGGAAATACAGGATATTGGTGGGTCCCCATTTTTCAGGTATAGGGTTATATTCTGGAAGCTTTCCACTGAGAAGATCTCATGGGATAATCTCAACTCAATGCAGGCATTTTTTTTTTTTTCCTGAAATATATCATGATATTCTATCAAAGAAAAGAAAAAGAAAAAACCACTTTTTAAAATTCTTATGCAAGGTAAAATTTTGTCTTTAGGGTATATTCATCCCTGTTTTATCCATGAAATATTCTTTTCTTTTCTTTTCTTTTTTCTTTTTTTTTTCCATCTGTCATCGAAATGTTGTGACGAGTTAAATTCCTTCAGTACTCAACGTAGATAATTTGCTGGCAATATGTGAAAATTGTGTTCGCCGTGGGATGTTTTTATATGCCAGTTTTGAACAATAATAATCTGCAGCATGTATGAACAACAACTTCTTTAGGATGCTTGCAGATGATTAGAGCTATATAATTCATGAACCAACGGTTAGAGATTCCTATGGATGTGGATCCACAGTGAGCTTCTATAATAGAAAGCTCCTGGCGCAAGTGTTCATTCTCTTGATGCTTTTCAATTTTTCTGATTTTCATTACCTAGAGCCTCAAAAGAGGTCATACCTGACGCGCAAGAGGCTTCCTCGCTTCTGTGGGGTCTAGGTGAGGTGATTGGTAGGTAGTCTTATACCTAATTTTGGAGAGGCTAATTCTTATATCTAGAACCATAAATAATCTTTAATTATAAGCAATATTAGTACCCTTTAAAAGAATAACTAGGATTAATTTGACATTTCGACTAATGTTTGATAGATTTCTTGTGCTTACATTTATGTCAACTATTTGACAATTGCTCTGGGTTCTAGACATGCCACTCTGTCCATTGCCATAATATTATATGATGAATTCATTTTTAGCTAAGATTTTCCTCATAGCCTCTGAATTTTCTCATGTATGACAAGAAGCTATGGTCCTCAAAGCTAAAGAAATTATTCATTTAATTGGAGCACAAAGTATTTGAGATTGGGTTTTTGCTTGTGAGTTTACATATTTTAGAGCAATCGCACCTATCAGTGCAAAATAAAAAAAGTTGCAAATTTTATACAATTTTACACATTTTTGCTAAAAAACTATCCATATCAGTATGTTTAAAGTACTATTTATATGCAAAATTGCTACAATAATCGTGCATATATGCATGATTACTGTAGCTTTCTATATGATTTTTTTTTCTCTCTCTCCTCTCCCTTGCCTTATCAAACTCTCTCTCACCCACTCTTCAATGCCAAGAAGCCGACCACCATCATCCATCCACTATCACAACTAACCAACCACCACCACCACCACAACCAACTCATTACAACATCAATTTAATCTAAACACAATCAACCCAAAATTAATGAAAATCATCAAAAACCCAACTTAAAATTAACTTAAAACAAAATCAACTCAAAAAAAAACACAATAGAAAACCCATTTGGCAAAATACAAATCAACCCAAAACCCAAGCTTGCCACCGCCATGAGAGAGAGAGTGTGAGTGTATTGAGCCAAGGAAGCTTGGTAGAGAGATTTTTCTTCAAATTTGAAGAGAGCACCGATTTGATAGAGAAAGAGAGGGGGAGAAAGAGAAATAAATTTTGTTTTTAGAAATGAAAAAGAAGAAGAAGAAAGAAAGAAGATGTTGAAGAAGAAAAATCGCAGAAGAAGAAAGAAGAAGGAGAAAAACAAAGAGAGAGAGTGTTCAAAGAAGCGGTGTGTGGTAAGGTGGTGGGGCCGTATGTGGGTAAGGGAAATAATAATAAAAAATGTGGAAAAGTATTATTTTAATAAAAGATGGTATATTATAGATAATCTGATGTTGGTATTTTTGCAAATTGATTGTGTAAAATAGAAAAAAGTAAGTTTTTATTGTAAAATAAAAGGAAACTTTTACACCTATTGATGCTAATGCCCTTATGTGTCATATACAACTTTAGGAGGTCATGTTTCTTGGATTATTTTATCCTATAGAATTATATGTCAAAAGATATCTAGAGTTTGATGACTCTAAACTTGTGGATGTGTATCATTTACTTAATAGAATAGATCTTGAAAAAGTCTATCATTTGCAATGGTGAAGTAGTTTGGTACGTTTAGGATTTTGAAATCAAGTAAACTACTGGGTTTAGTGTGTGTTAGTTTTTAAGAAAAAAATGTATCAAACATGTATGAAATATATTTAAATAGAGAGTGTGTGCTAATTTTTAGGAAAAACTTTAATCAGGTAGTTTTTTTTTTTTTTAATGTTATTGAATTACAATTCTAACCCTATTTTTTATTTTTTAAGAATAAGGATTGTGTAATTAGATTAAGGGTATTTTTGATATTTTCTGAAGTTATAACTAACTTTCTGAATTCTCTTAATATATAGAGATACACACACACAATAGCAAAAATTGGTATTTTTGACATTGTATTGGTATTTTGTGTCCTCATTTTACATGCAAAAATTCCAATCTATGTTTAAAAATTCTAAAAATTTCTATTTTTAACTTTGGATCAAGGGAATGTTAAAATTAATTTATTTTGTCCCAATTGAATGTGAAATTAGCCAATTTTATGGGTTTAGGGCCAAAATGACAAAAATTCCCTTGATTGACCAAACTTTGACTAAATTGATCGGCAGTTAAACGAACTTAAAAATTCTTAAAACCAACAAATTCTATCATTTTACATCAAAATCTGTATTCCCAAACATTTCCCTCACATTTGACTAAATCGTACTGCAATTAACTAGAGTTTGTCCACAATTTGACCAAAACTCTAACCATTCAATTTGTTTGAATTCAAGTTCATGTTGAAGATAATTGGATTTCCTTTGAAATATTTGCTCACGAGCCCAAATCAGACTTAAAATGAGCAAGATATTGCAAGAACAACAATGCCCAACACTTTGCCATTCTTCTAGAAAAAACAAAGTTCGAAAGATTGATTGTCGTATAATATCAAGTAAATTATAATCAAACAACCACGGTTTGATACAAATAAGAAATTGTTGGAAAATTTTATGACATGCTTCAATTTGGTAATATTTCCAAAAATTCCCTATAAACAAAAAGAAATCATAAAAATATCAAGTGGGATTGTTGAGACAAAATCTTGAGTGTGACACTACTTTCTAAAGCTTCAAACTTACCTAATTTGAAAATTGTAGCCATAAAGTTGAGAAATTAAAAGGTCCTCATGGTGGACAAGTGACGTGGTCTACCATTTCACTAAAAAACTCCCACTTGTTTAAAATTGCTGAGTTAAAAAAAAAAAATTAAACAGAAACTGATTACTGACTCAACAATTTTAAACAAGCGAGAGTCTTTTAGTGGAATGATAGACAAATGATGTAATCCACTAGAGGACTGTATAATTTCTCCATAAAGTGATATATTTAAAAGGTAAACATCATATTTAAAAGGTAGACATAATGAGCTTTCTGACAATATTTCATTTGAACCAAATGGAAGTTGGAAAGACCAAAAAGTAAGTGAGCTAAAATAGGAACAATCATCCACACATGGTCCAAAATTAGGTTTTAGTACCCTCTATGCATACAATTTTCTCACTGCTCATGAAAAATTGCTCCAAAAATTTGGTATTTTCTCAAACTAGAATTGAATACGTCTTGAGAAAAAGGGAATCTCAAAACAACTTTTGGATTGTTAGAAATCATTTATGCAAAAATAACAAAATAGACTTTCTCCCATTTGGATCACCCTACTTCAGAGCAGGGTTGGCCCTTGGCCTAGACCATTTAGGCCGTGGCCTAAGGCCCCTGACATAGAAAGGCCCCCAAATTAATGGGGTTAGTAAGTTTTTTTTTTTTTTCCTAATTAAAAAAAGAGTAAGTTACTTGCACTTATATTTTTTTTATCACGACTTATAAATTGATATGTCACAAATTACAATAAGTAATTCAATACTTATTTATTTTTTTTATTGAAATGTCACATCAATTTGTAAGTTTTTTATAATAAAATTTGTAGTAACTTTTACATCTTCTCCACTCACAAAAAATTTATGAATTAGTAAAAATACAACATAGTCACCAATTCACCATTAAATGAATGAAAAATGCTAAAACTAATGCAAATTTTATGACAAAAAAACTTACAAACTAATGTGGTAGGAATATGATTGGTGTCACTCAAATAATATAATAAATGAATGTTTTGAATAATTTTTTTTTATTGGTAACAAGTCAGTTTATAAGACCTAGTAAAAATTCATAATAGATTTAAAATAAAAAATAAATTATAATATAAAAAATAAATCAAATATTATTTAAATAATATTTAAATATAAAAAATCTCTTTTAAAATTTTCATCTTAGGTTTCAAACTATCTTGGGCCGGCCTTGACTTAGAGCTAACTAATTTTTTGCACACTGCACCAAACTACATAAAGCTGGATCTTTCAAAAAGTAATAAGTTGTACGAGCTTTTCGAGGGCAGCAATAAAAATTTTTGTTCGAGAAGACTTTCAAATAAGCGTGCAAAGCTGATACTTCAAAACTAAGAGACATGGATAAAAAACAAGCTGGGTAAAGTGTAAAACCTGGAGCTGAATCTAGTGCTTAGCTCTTACCTGTGCCTTGGCCTTGATGCTCAATATAAATCTAAGCGTAATAATTACATGCAATCAGGGCCGGCCTCCACCACCAAAAAATATTTACTCTTCACAAAAACAAAGCTCCATCCCATTGTAAAATGTCCAAAATTTCGTAAAAAATATGAATTTTTTCAAATTGTTGTACACTTTCTATTATTAATGATGTTAGAGATATCACAAATTTTACTATAAATTTAAAAACTGACATATTACCATTCACAAAAAAATATATATATATATATATATTCATTAATTATATTATATCAATCATTATTACTGTCACATTATATTATAAATATTTTGTAATACCTTTAACATTTTACTTTTTCATTTCTAACAAAGCTTTAAAAAAAAATTGCAAATGGGTTAGATCATCAATGATGATTAATCTTCCCTAATAGTTTGAAACTTTAATATTTGTAAACTAATCTACTACAAAACCACACATCAATTAATATCATAAATTATAAATTAGATTATAAATGTAATTAACTATGTATCGTTATATATCTAAGATAAATTAATTTTCTTTTAATTAATTTTTTGTTAAATTAATTTTTCAACTATGATATTCAATTCTCTATATGAAATTAACCTTAGTTTTAGTTAGTATTAGTCATTAAATTATGTATTTAATACATCAAATTAACCTCAATTTGATTAATATTAAATAATTTTATTTAATTAATATTTATATACAAAAGACCTCACATAACCTTTCGCCTTAGACATCAAATTAGGTTGGGCCGGCCATGCATGCAATATTTTAATGTAGTAGTCCTCCGACATGATTCTACAAGGTAGAAACACAAAAAATTACTCCAAAGCTCTCCCAAATACTCCCCCCCCCCCCCCCCCAAAAAAAAAAAAAAGACTCCAAGGGTATAATTCTCTCATCTCTCTCTTATTCTCTTATTCCCATGATCTTGCTTGCTTGAATCAGTGCTTGTTTATATGAATAACATGGTGTATACTCTTTGATTGCCATGAATGAATAATGCCATTCGTGATAGGATTTGGAATTGATTTTAAGTAATACCAGTATGATAATCTTTGTTGTTATGTAACTATGTCCATGCATTTACAATATGGATGTACCTAATGTTATATCTCTACATGGTAGTTGGCTTATGTTCCATAACCATTTTTTAATAGCATACACATTTCATCCTCCCTTAGTTAGTTTTGAACAAATCGCATGATAAATGTTTGATTTTATGCTTAACCTAGATAAATGTTTAATTTTATGCTTACCCATTTTCACATGTCCTACCCATTTTTTATGTTTAAATGCTTTTTTTTTTCCTTTTTTTTTTTAAAGTTAATTATGCTGTGTATGCTAGAATGTTAAGCTTATATGAATATGGAAATATATTGAACATGTGCATGTGAATTTATGATAAGCATAATTGATGATTTTCATTAGACATTTTTTTTTTTTTTTGGGTAAAGGAGGATATATGCATTAAAACTAAATCAGTCTATTACAAAAGGCCCCTTCAATATCCAAGGTGCAAAGCCGATCCACCACAGGCGGAGGATGGGCAAACAAAATAAAAGGGACATCACTATTACTACCAATACGAGCTAAGGCATCTACACATTGATTTGCTTCCTTGTACACGTGTTCAATCCTTAGATTTGGGAACTTCCTCAAGAGGAGCCTGCAATCAATAAGCAAGGGGTCAAGAGAAAAATTAACAATCCACGCATGTGATATTTAGATATATTGATTCATTATTATTTTTTATATGATTTTATTATATGATTCCCCTCTATGAATTTTCAAATTTGTGCAAAAATTCTACCCGTACAATTCTAATAATTTAATCCTTCAAGATGTATACTCTCATCAAATTGCATTTAAACCATTAAGCCTACAACCTAATCCTAACGTTGAAATCTCTTGAATTCTTACTAAATTAAGAAGTTTTTTGTTTTTTGTTTTTTTTTTTAAGTGATGTAGGACACCATTTACTATTTAATTATTGTAATTTATTAATTTTTGTATTTAATTTGTAATTTTCATTATTTTAGGTTTAGGATTATTATTTCCTTGTTTTTAGGTGCTTCTAATGTTTTTAGGCTAAATTTAGTTATTGTTATGGTTAGGTATTAATTAAGAGTTATTTTAGAATGTATTTCCTTGTCTGTCAAGTTTTACGAAGCCTTAAATAGACTCATAAGTCTTTAAACTTTTTTTAACAATTATTCAATCAATAAAATTCAAACTTTTGTCTTGCTATTTTCTAATGGATTCTAGACCCATTCTAGATCCTTTCTCCTTGTAGACAAGGAACCCTCATGGATTTGAGGTTATTTTCAGAAGCAAACGTGTTATGTTTCTTGTTTTCTAGAAGTGGACGTGTTTTGCTTCTTGACGCCTTCGCATCTCACATCAATTGGTATCAAAGCCTTGACTTATTCTGGTCTGGTGGCTAACTTATAAGACAGTAGCAATTTCGATGACAAAAAACTTATCAAGTATTACGTAACGTACAACCAACACTCACAAATATTTGCTAGGATGGCACCGTTGAAGTATGGAAACAGTAGGGACAACTGCAACGGAGACATAAGTCACGGACAACCTATTGGTAAGAAAATTTCATATAGGCCTTATAGAATAATTGCAAGTTTTAATGGTTTTTTTTTTAAAGAAGATTTTCTTGACTGGTTACTTGATCTAGAAGATTTATTTGACTTTGAGAATATTTATTATGAGAGAAAAGTTAAACTTGCTTTGTATAAACATAATGAGTATGCCTTACATTGGTGGAATTGAATACAGTCTGATAGAATTAGATGAGGTAAAGAAAAAATCTGTTCATAGCTAAGGATGAAAAAGATGCTTGCTATCAACTTTTATCCTTTGGATTGTGAAGAACTTTTGTCGTATACAAAACAAGATTATTACTTGCCAGGAAGAATTGCATGTTGAAGAAAATATTGTTCTTGAAGATTATGTAGAAGTCAAAGAACAAAATATAGAGATTTCTAAAGAAATTAATGAAGGCCTTGTTATGGAAGAAGATCCTAAAATCAAGATTATTGTGGAGGAGAATAATGAAGCTCCTATTATAGAGAAGTTAGAATTAAGTAAAATAATTGATAAAAAATATTAAAATGATGAGTTGAATTAAAAAATGGGAAGGCCAGGTCCAATCCTATCAATAAGCAAGAAGTGAAATTCTTAATCTTTCTAGTTAGATTTGGTCGGAATCCTAAGGTGGGACAACAATGTTGATGAAATTTGTCATTTCACATTATTTTCGGAACAATTTAGTTAGTTGTCAAGTTTGCAAAATTATTTTGCAAACTAGCATCTCGAGGCTCTAAAACCCAAGTCCAATGAAAGAACTCAAGTCTCTAAATCTCGAGTGTGCTTCTTGGTCTGCTTCTTTCTTCTTTCTCTGTATGCTCTATGGAACTTGAGTCTGAGAGACTCAAGTTTCTTCACTGAACTCGAGCCTCTAAGGCTGAGATACTTGTTTGCTAAAATGTTTCAAAAACATGCCAACTAAAGAAATAGTTGCTAAAATCATGTTCAATGGAAAATTTCCTGCAACAATGTTTGTGGTTAAATTAAACATAAAGTATGCTTGATTTATATCTATTTGACTTTTGGTGTTTTTATGACGATATTTTGCCCTTTTTAAGCATTATGTGGTGAAGGAGAGGCTTGGGTTTTTATTGGGAGTAACAACTACTAGTGATGGAATAGAAATTTATTAAGATATTTACACATTGCTTGTACATGCAAGGCTCACTTAAAGCCGAAAATTTACAAACTAGCAAGCACCGAAGTTATAGCAATTGCACCAGAAAGGAATAGAAGAGCAATACACAAAGACTAATGTGCTAGAGACACAAAATTCTGACACAGCTTGTTTGAGGTGGCGTTCAGCTTTAATGAATTTCTTGTACGCTGTTGCTCTTGAGGTGCCCCATCAGCACTAAAATTGTGTGCCTTATGGTTAGCAATGAAATCTTTGTACCAAGTCGCTGAGAGTTTTCCAGTTCTCTTGAGAGTGGCATAATCAACATAATGAAGCCCAAACCTAATGGTATATCCATCTAGCCACTCAAAGTTGTCAAGCATGGACCATGCAAAATACCCTCTCACATCTGCTCCTTTCCTGATAATATTACCAAGTTAAACACAAATCAGCTAATTAACCTTCAAACATCTCATTAGAAATGTTAAAGATATCGGGTTGACTAGACTCAAATCTATTGCTCAATTCTACTTGGAGTTCAAGCAAAGAAATCCTAGTTAAATTGCAGATAGTGTAACGCTAGTTTAATGTATGGATTGTCCAGGTTTAGCCTACTATTAATACTTACCAAGCTATTGTAAGTTTATTGTAATACATAGTTCATATAACAAAGATGTAACCATTAAGTGCTTTCCCCTATGGATGTAGGTCTTTAAGGTCAAACTACATTAATTTTCTACTTTCTCTTTCTTCATCTTATCTCTCTATGATAATATTTATTTTTCTTATTTTATATTTTCCCAAACACTGTATCATGGTACTAGCGCCGTCTTTTATCTTCTCTAACGTGACATAAAAACCATGTCTCATCTTTTCTAATATGTTTTATCTACCTCTTGTGGATGTAGGTCTCTAAGGCCACACCACATGAATTCCTTGCATTTTCTCTCTTTTTCTTATTGTCTTTTTATCCTTTATATTTTCCCATACACTTTATCACGGTATCAGCGCCTTATTTTATGACGGGAAAATCTCACAATTTGTCAGAAAATACCACAGAGGAAAATATACAAAATGGTTGCAGCTTATGTCACTTCTAACAGCTTAAGCTATATAGTGGAGAGGCAAAAATAGTACATAAACTGATAAACCCATCTAAACAGTATAAGATTCCTTAACAGTGAGTACTTCCTAGTTGTTTTTCAAAACAAGATAGAAAACAAAGCATAAACATATGTAAAACGTTTAGTGCCAGTGATGGCTTCATCTTCTATTACCTCATTGCTGTTGCTAGAGCATCTAAGTAGCTGTTCATGTACTCTACTCTCTTGACATCATGAATTGAATTTTCCAAGGTGAAAAGGGGATTCTCCTTATCACAAAACCCTATTAGGTACACTAGAATTATATAAGAACTTGTTAAACACATAGAGCCAATATTTATTTGAGACTATAAAAGCTTAATTTGCACTCACCATTTTCTGTTATAAACAATGGAATGTTGTTATATCTCTCTTTTATATATGTCACCATCTTTTCCATTCCTTGAGGATAAACAAATATCCAGTCACATGCCGTCTGCATCAATATGGAGACTTAGTAATTTAGCAAAATGCATAGTTGTGGTGATTTCGACAAGTGAGATTATATATTCATACCGGCTCTCCAATGAAGATGTTGTTCTTTTTAGCTGTTCGTAAAGCAAAACCTTCTGTTCTCGAAGTTCCTGATCCTGGTTCACACGGAGAAAATATACAGTCTTTTATATAGAAGCTGGTGTAGTGATTGATGCCAATGAAGTCTAATTTATTCTTCAGCATCTCCAAATCATGTTTTGAAAACGTAGGCAAGTCCGATTGAAGAATTTCTTGCATCTCTATTGGATATTTCCCTCGTATAATTGGGTCTAAGAACCTGCATTGAACTTCTAGATTAAGTCAGAGCAGTGCCTCTATTATGAATGCAAAGTTCTAAAGAAATCAATATGTCAACAAGCTTTTAAATTGTGGATCAGTTAATGATGTTTTTGTCACCAGTTCATGTAGAAAGATTGAGCCCTCTCCGCTGCTAACTTATCTTCCCAGGAGTCACTAATAGGTTCAAGCCACATAGCATTCATAACAATTCCAATTCTACCTCCTTGTTTTTTCTGGATGTTGAGTAAGAAGCATTTTAGTAAAGAAAAAAACTGCTTTATTGTTTCATTCATTATATCTCCTAAAGAGTGTTGCAGCAAGGACTTGGAAGACATTGACTAATTTACCTGGTATTTGGTTCTATAAATACCGACAACAGCAGCGTGGGTTAGGATCATGTTATGAGCCACAACAAAAGGCTCTTTCTCTGAATCCCCACTGCTACAATTCCCAAATGGCCAGGAGCAGCGACATGGTGGGTAAATCCCTGACCTGTAACCGCGAATCGCTACTACATTGGGCTCATTTAAAGTGGACCAGTACTTGACCCGGTCCCCGAAGAATCTAAAACATATATCTGCATAATATTTGAAATCCTCCCTGAACAAATGATTTTATTCCATATAAGAGGTAGCCAATCTCATATAAATTTAGGCACAGATAGCCTAAGTAAACCGTTTCAGGACTGCAGTAAGAGAGTGCTGCCACTTACTGCGTTTTGGAACTCAGCCAAGCTCCATTTTTGCCTTCAAGCTCCTGAGGAATGTCATAATGAGTCAATGACACGAAGGGTTGGATCCCTGAAACCAGAATATGAAAATTAATAGGGAAATCAGGAAATATATGTTTTCTTTCTTTTGTTTACTTATGTCACAAGTGACCACATTTGTGAAAATTGCAAGAGTAGATTATAAAGCGAAAATGACTTGGAAGTTGAAGTGACCTTTATGTAGAAGAGCATTTATGAAGTTGTTATAATGATCAATGCCGGCTCTATTCACTTTTCCAAATCTTCCCTCTGGTTTGAAGAAAGGGTAGGTGTGAGAGATAAAAAGTATTAAATTATCAATTCTTCCAAAAGTTTAAGTTATTATGAAATGATAAATTTAATTATTTAAACACATAATTCTAACACGCTCCCTCACATATGAGCTCAAACTCCATTTTAATAAGTGAGACGCAACACATGAGATTTTAAATTAGAAGTAGTGTGGAGGAGACAATAATCAAACTCAAGATCTCCTATTATGATACCATGTTAAATTACTAATTGGCCCAAAAGCTTAAATAACCGAAACTTTTGGGACAATCGATAGTTTAACAAAAAGACCACTTCCTTAATCAAGTTAGAAGGTCTTTCCCTTCAAAAAATTGAAGAACTTACCGGGTAGAATTCTTGCCCATGATATGGAGAAACGGTAGCTGTTGACTCCCATAAGATCCATGAGATATAGATCCTCCTGTTTTGTCATAGCATAGCAAAGCATATTGATCAGTTTTTTTTTTTTTTATAATAATTTTCATAGTTTGAACTATTTAGTTACTTATGAATAATATTAAGCAATGAGAAAATTTGATGGATACCCTAAGGACATTGGTTTAAAAAATATTTTTAGAAATTTTTTATAGGAAAAGAAAAAAGCAATTGACTTTTTTGACACCTTTTATATATTTTCCATAAAAATGGTATCAAAACTTTTCTAAAATTGTCTATTACCAAATACCTTAATGGCACCTATTAACAGGATCCTTAAACTAAAAGCCTAGAAGATCACTGACAAGCCTTATTACAGTACTATGGGACATCCCTTGTTTTGTCACAATAGCAAAATACGCTCTATTTCTAATGTTTGGAGAGATAGACAATGCCTTTCCAAATTCTAAAAGCTCCATTAAATGTTTTGGATTAATACACTTCATTTCTTGCTAATGAAGGTCCTCTAAGTAGGGGTAATTATAGAATACTTCCAGAGTACCATAAATATATATTCTTCCCTCTCACATAATTATGAGTCCTATTAATTAAATTCATGATGAGACCTACAATTTATGTGAGAGGAGAGAATACGTATTTATGATACTTTCGGAGTATTCAATAATTTTCCTGTAAGTAGTCTATTTGCAACAAAAACAGATGTAGAGTCTGCTTTGCTCAAATTATGTACAGTTTCAATTTACATGTCTTGATAGCGTAAAGCCTTTTTATCTCTTTAAAACACAAAAGTCCTAAAGTATGTTTCTTTTACATGATTAAAGTGAGCTCATTATCATGAGGTCCTTTTCTATCAGCCAATCCCTTTAATATAGTGGGGTTGAAAACTGACCTTATTAGCACAAATAATTCAATGAACCATGATTTATTTGATAGAGATGAGAAAACAAACAAGATCTCTGTTAGGCATCAATTGGTACAAGTGTATGTGTGGGGCTGTGAATAGAGTAACATTGTGGAATATGCATATCTGTGGAATTGTATGCATGTATCTATGCAAGTGTATGCGTGTGAGAGTGCATAGAGTATTATGGTGAGGTAGTGCATAAAGTTAGTGTTAGTTAGATGGAGTTGGTTAGTTGGTTAGAGGCAGTTACAATTACTAGATGTATAAAGAGACTTAAGGCATTGCTATTGTTCTTTCATTAAGAAATAATATCTCTCTCTCTCTCTCTCTCTCTCTCTCTCTCTCTCTCTCTCTCTCTGCAAATGGAGACCTAAGTCCCCTCGAAGTGACTACTCAAGATCCCAATTACTTCATAACTCTTAACAATCTCTAAATTAAAAAAAAAAAAAAAAAAAAAAAAAAAAAAGAAAAAGAAAAGAAAAGAAAAGAAAAGAAAAGTGAACTTACAATAAGATAAAAGTGCATGACAATGATATGTGTGCTTCATAATTTATCAATTAAATTTTATTAGCCACATACTTCTGAGAGGTTGTCACATCAACATTATCAACTATCTACGTCAAAATAAAAGGACTCACACATGAAGAAAAATGTGTAAAATTACATATTTTTGCTTTAAAATAACTCACACTAGTGAGTGTATAATTGTGTAAATTTATAAATTTGCTACAATAAACTTTACACCAACATTATTCATTTTGCATTTAGTTTTTTTAATTTTTATTTTCTTTATGTATGTCGAGTTTGAAGGAAAATAGTAGATGGTGGTTGTTGTATGTGATGAAAGATAAACAATTAAAAAAATCAATATTTTTATAATTAATATAAAGTAAAATAGATAGTTTGATGTGGGATGTTTTGAAAAGTGAGAATGTAAAATAGCTAGAAAAAGTAAGTTTTTATGCTTCAATAGATAGGAATTTTTGCATGGGTTGATGCAAATGCTCTAATCCCCATCAATATTTGCGCCTGAGAAGGTCTCTAGACAAATGCCACAATTCTGCTATGATCAACTATGAGTGGTGGGGAAAAATAATGCATAAATGTGAAAGTGGAAGGCAGCCACTCATAATCAACCATATTAGAATTGTGGCAAAAGTTGTGATATAAAAATTATCATAGAAGAACAATAACTCTTTCACCAGGATTGTGTATATCATTTTTACTTTATATAGCTAGGCATGTGTTTGCTTCTCTCTCTCTCTAACACTGGCCCTGTGCTTGAATTGAATTCAAATTAATTAAGAACAAATTCATCGTCAACATTCTCATACAAACAATAATAACAACAACAACAAAAGGACTTGAGTTACTGGATATCGATGGTACTGGTCAACAGCAATATCTCCATTACTCCCATCCATGATTTTACCTGTAACATACAACTCGAACCATAAGAGGAAAACATTGAAAGGGGAAGGGGGTGTTGAAGAGCATTAGAACAGAAAACATATACTAACCAGGCATATGAGTGAAAACATCCCAGTTATTAAGTCCTTTACCATAGCTCAAGAAAGCTCCTTCAAACTGAAAATGAAATAAAACATAAAATATATTGAAAACAAAAATAATCTGATTAGTGATTAGTATGTTTGAATGAAGTTTAATTTTGAGAGAAGTGAGAGAGAGGCAAGAAAACCTGATAAGAAGAAGAAGCTGTTCCAAAGAGGAAGTTGCTTGGGAATTGAGATGATTCAGTAATTCCTTTTAGAGATATGGTATCACATGTTGCCACTAGAATTGGAAAGCACATGTGAAATACAAAGAAAGCATGCAATAACAATGAAAGCTCCATATATAGTAATTAATGCTATTCCAAATAAAATGAATCCTTTTTGAGAAAGAAAGAGAAGTAAAAGTTACTCTAGTGAACTTATTATGGAGTACTATCTTTTTAGAAAATGAGAATTTATGTTGTTCAAAGGGTAACAATCAGAAAGAGTATCGAAACAAATAACACCGCAATTATTAGCTGAAATTAGCATCTAGATGTGGCTTTGACATTTATAGTCATGCATCAGCCAAAATGTGATATACATGACTCATCGCACTGTTTGAATGGACACAAGTGATATCTCCCACAAAAGCCAACTCAGCGTTTGAAAATTTACTAAACCATACATGCAACTATCATTAGGTGGGTGGATAATGAATTATTGTTACTTCATTTACTTAGTGGTTAGGATAGTTGCAATGAAGTAACAATAATTCTGTAACTACAATAATTATGTGGTTGATGTGAAGTGAGCGATGAAAAACATTAGTGGTTAGGATAGTCGCTCACTTCACATCAACTACATAGCATAGAAAAGGCGATTGATTAAGCTTCTTCAAGTAGCAAGCACTTAAAAAAATCTTCTGTAACTTGTGGTTAGTAGTGGTTAGGAGCCTAGGACGACTAGAATTGTGTGACTTCCATTAAGAACGCATTAGTCTGCAAATAATAAAATTGCGGGGTCACAATGTCACATAAGTCTATGACAAAGAAAAAATGTATATTTGAAATTGACTGGAAGATATGATGTTAAGGAATGAGAGAAAACGAATTTATATATATCTAAAAGTTAAAATGTAGCATTTATTGTTGCTACGTTTCAGTTGAGTCACATCAATGTATATCATTATCTTTTTTCTTTCCAATTTTCCTATAATTGTTTTTAACATTTTTTTTTAATATTTAGTTATTTACACTTCTCCAACCTTTCTCCCTCCCTTACCTTTTCATCTCCCTACTACTTCTCCAACCTTTATCCATGTCTTATCTTTCCATCTTCCCACTACCCTATACATTAATGTCATTCTTCCTCTTTCCCTTCATCTTTCTTTATTTTTATCTCTTCTTATTCACATCCTGTTACTATAAATTTGTCATTATCTCTTCCATTCTATACATAGTTCTCCCTCACAAAAAAAAAAAAAGGCTCTCTCTCTCTCTCTCTCTCTCTCTCAATTTTTTGGTGGATTTTAAAAAAATTTCTTGCATTTCTGCTTTAGGTTAATAATTTTTTATATTCTTTAAAACTCTACTACTTAAATTAATGCAATTTAGTTTTGTTTTTTAAATTGTTGTTGTTGTTGGGTTTTTTTTTTTTTTTTTTTTTTTGCTCTCTTTGATTGTTAAATGTTATCCTATTGCGTTATAAAGAATTAAATATAACATATAAAGATATAATATTATTCTATTACATAGCATGATTTTTCATAATGCTTAATTTAGATGTTAAACTATGAGATTTTACTAATTTTTGTTTATTTTTTAATCCTTTGTGATAGACAAAATACTCTTAATAGTTGTATTAGAAGTACTCTATAATTCCATTTATTTAGAGAAAAGCAAAGGTTAGCCAAACAAAAATAATTGAATGGGTGACAAATTTTAGTTTTTGCAGTTTTTATTATTATTATTATTATTATTATTATTATTATTTTATAACAATGCATATATAGAAATTTAATTCTTAGATTTTGCTAATAATTGTTTATTTGATAATATATTTTAGGTGGATGAAATTAAAATTTCTACAAAGAAAATAACCATAATAGATTATCTATAACAAATTGTTTCCTAATTGGTCCAATTAATCATTGTTAAATTTTATTAATTCTTTTAGTTATGTTTTTCAGTGTTTTGGATTGTAGGCAGAAAAAATAAGGTCTGAGAAAGTTTGTTTAAAACTAAAAAAATAATTTCCAAATTTTATATTCTTTTTAATAATTCAAAAAATGTTATAAATAACTTTTATTAAAAAAATGAATTGTGGGGGAGCAAAACCTGGGCCCTTGCAGTGGGCTTAAGTACCACGTTTCATCAACAATACGTCCGAGGAGAGGAAATCATAGGGAAACCTCGTAACTAACAGTAGAGCGCGTAAGTGTCCAGGAATGTAGATCCGAGAGGAATACCCTCCTCGGGTCTGGCATATGTCGGTGAGAGGGGCCTCGGCTTCTCCTTAGTCCACCCTCCAGGAAGTTCCAGAGGTGAAGATAGATTATCAATGCACATGGAAGGGATAAGAATGCAGAAATATCTTGGGAAAAAGCTGCTATCACCGCATTAAATGCATTACAGCAGCTTTCCTGACCGCATTTATGTGGAGAAGACCCCTGAACAGTGTTTTAAATCACCTTTATCCCCAGAAAATCAAAAAGCTGTGAGAGAGGAAACGGAAACTCAAGTACCAGGCTAGATGGCAGACAAGTGGACGATAAGATCGAATAATGAAGGACTATATAATGGAGTAAAACCTCCAGAAGAAAGGGGATCACGAGAGAAAAAGAAAGAACATCAAGGAAGAGTTACTGTAGCGTCTGGAAGAACACAACCTAAAGAAAAACATTTTATCTAAGATCCTACCCCTCGGACCTTACTTGAATCCATCAATTAATCCATAACTTGCTCCTCGGACCTGAGATCTTAACTCGTTTGTGCATTTTTGCCTCCTCGGCCAAATTCCTAACCTTCATTAACTGTTGTAAGACCCATTATTAGCCTAATTCTTTCGCCCACTCTCTTACAAATTTATTGTATTGGGCTTATTGGGCCCATCTCCTGTCTCCATCTGGGTGTAGGCTACAATTTGTGACCCTACATGAATATTTTCATTAACTTGCCTTTTGAATTTTTGAGAAAAATTGTATTATTTTCATTTTAATACGACAATTTATATTTATGATTTATGATTGTTCCTATAATAAATAAAAATATGATTACAAAATACATTACTCATTATTAAATTAGTTTAAATTGTAAAAAAAAATAATAATAAAACCAGCATAAAAATAATTATCATGCACAATGCATCTAAACTTGGAAAGAAAGAAAAGGTATGCATCTAAAATTATTGCATGATGTTGAAAAGAGACTTGGCCTTGAGATGTCAGGGAAAATTTCCATATGTCTCTATTTAATATCAGGGGCAATTTTTGGCTCTTCTATTCCATAATATCGCCTCAGTTAAATTTTCACAGATTTGTATTTGGGTGAAGTTTGTGTTCAATAGCTTTTTGCACCGGACACAATACAATTAGGACACATGTCCAATTTTAAATATTTTTCCGTATCTTAGCATGTCCAATGCAAAAAAACACCGAGCACAAGCTGTATCCTCTGTATTTAGTAATCTCACACAATCATAGATCATAAATTATTACCTCAGTTTACATCTTACAACTGTTTTTTTCATAAAGTTAAGAGAGAGTTTACCAACATAACTTTTATATCACAATCTTTGTCACAATTTTAAAGTGTTGAGTGATAGATGAGAAAACATTGAGTTCACGCAATGTCTACCACTTAGAGTCATTCATTTCGTCGAAGTCATGGTTAGAGTTGCGGCGACGGAGAGAAGACCAATGAAATTAATTGGAAGAAATTTCTAGAGCATTTATTTGATGGTTGCAAAGGACCTCTTTCGGTGATTGTAGTGGCCCACTGTCTCCCCCAAAGTGCCGACAGTGGTAAAGACTACTTTTTGGTTGATGCCATATAGATTCTAGCCTCCTTATGATACTTTTGATATATAAAATTGAAAATATGAAAGTTACTGTTATAATTTTATTACACAATTTATACAAAACTGATATATGGATAATGAATATTGTGACAGGTGTCAATTTAAATGGAAAAATTAATCCCACCTCCATGAGTAATATAAAAAAGTTGTCAAAAAGTAAAACTCATAAGATATCTATTAACTTTTCTCAATAAAATCAGGTTTTTTTATTTTATTTTATTAGTAACACATCAATTTGAAAGTCTTATATATTTGTATACACATACAATGTGATTTAGAAACTATAGTTTTTAATCTTTAATAATTGTTCTTTACTATCAGATTAAGACACTAATACTTTATAAAAAAATAAAAAATAAAAAGGTCAAGATACCAATTAGAGCATCCTCAATAAGGTTGTTAAATTGACTAAAATGTCAATTTAGCAACCGATACCCTAAAAATAACTTCTACTGTGAAAAAGGCAAAGTTTAAAAAATTTGAGTTTGAGATACAGTGAGCTACTAGAGATAGCAACTCACTGTAGCTTAAAACTCAAAACAAAAAAAAAATAAAAAATAAAAAAATAATGTTGGAGTGTTAAAAAAATAGTATTTTAATGTGTTGGTAGTTGTGGTTGTTGTTTATTGTGTTGGATATATTATTTTATTGTGTTGTTTATATTATTTTAACAAAATATTCATATATAACAAAATGAAAAGTAAGCATATGCTATATATCAGAAGGCATACAAACTTGTTCACGCAACACGAGTCACAACATCCTGAATGGCAGTTTCAATGTCACTGGCATATTTAACATAACTATCGAACGGCTAGAGGATGCATCCGGAACATGTACTGCACTCTTGTACTCTTCATGCAAAATATTGGAGCCAGATCCTTAGTAAAACTGGGTCAAAGACTTAAAGTGCTTATGTGAAAACTTTTATTACACAGTAATCAAAGAGAATTACAAAGAAAAACTCAACGAAGAAGAAGAAGAACAGAGAGAAAGATAGAGGAAGAGAGAGAGAATGAGATTGAGAGAAAAATATCTTCTTGATTGAAATAAATGTGTGAATCACAGGTATAGGTGTAATCCAAAACTTAATTACACCTCCTATATGTAGTTACAATCACAGCTATAACAGAATAGATTAGATCCAAACTATGCGCCTAAATTCACGGAAGCCCAAGCTCAGCCATAACTGTTCTTCGCGCCACAATAACTACCATATGAATAGCCCAAGATGAGACCGTTTAACACATGAAGGAGAACACCAGTTACACAATCAAAACGGTGCGCATCACTTATACCTTTAATGAAACAGTGCGCATCACTTATAGTTTTAATGAAATGGTGCGCATCATAACAACAACAGTCATAATCTCAAACAGTGCATTTGCTGTTGAACCTAAACCTTTACTTTGAGCCGTTTGAGCTTCATCTTCAACATTATGTTCATTTTCATCAATGTCATAGTGTCAAATCTTCCTGACCAAAAAATAAATAAATAAAAACAAAAAAAGAAAATAGACGATAGTTGATCAAAACAAAAATACCACAAGACATGGAAGTCTAAGTATATACTGTATATGACCAAAGTCTAGCCAAAATAGGCAAGATTGTTTAGCACACTTTTGTAATCCAATTTCAAATGACATCACACGGATAGCATGCCATCTTAACAAATTAAAAAAAAAAAAAAAAAAAAAGCAATTCACTGAAGGATTATATAGTGGCGGCCTTAGGAATATTTTTTAAGGTGGTCACTAAGGAGAAATTTAATGATTAAGGATTTTTTTTTTTTTTCAAATAGATTTTTGTTGAATAATTTGTTCACTTGTTATTTGGTTTAGTCTTGTTTTTATTTAAGTTTTTTTTTGTTGTTGTTATTTTGACTTTTTTTTTTTTGTTGTTATTAAGACTTTCTTTTTTTGGTTGTTGGATTTAAGGGGTTAAAGATTATGTTTGGTGACCAAAATTATTTTTAGAATAATGTTGTGGGGGTAAGAGCCCAAATTGGTATATTGGGCCTTGGGCCCTATCCGAGGATATGAATAAGTCCGAGGAAGAATAGATGATTAGGAGAGGCCAGAGTGTAGAATCACATAAGGAAAGGATAGAGGGATATAGTCCAAGGAGTTTATCCTCCTCGGATACAAAGAATATCAGTCAAGTAGATACTTAGGCAATTTAGGTGACCCTCCAGGAAGATCCAGCGATAAGGATGAACTTCAAACACATGCAAAGATGATAAGAATACAGAAATATCTAAAAGTAAAGGCTGCTACTACTGCATTAAATGCACTGCGGCAACTTTTCTGACCGCATTTATGTGGAAAAGACCTCTGAACAGTGCAATCTCAACCACCACCATTCACGGAGAGCCAAAGAAGATGTCTGATGGGACATATACTCGAGTAGGGGCTTAGATGATGAACAAGTGTACGATCAGGATAGTTTAAAAATAAACTATATAATGTAAAAGACCTCTAAGAAGTGGGGGGATTGGGAGATATTGAGAAAAGAAAGAGAAAAAGAGTTACTGTAGCACTAAGGGTTGTATTAGCTCTCAGGAACAATTGTTCAAATAACAATTCATCTCCTCGGACATTTATCTCATCAAGTTTTATCTGTGTTTTTCTACGTTTGTTCATCTTTTAAATCCTTGCTAGCCGTTGATCCATTCATTAGGAGCCCAACTCTTTCACCTACTCTCTACAAATTCATTGTATTTGACTCATTGGACTCATATCCCAGATCTTTTGGGTTTGGGCTACAAATTGTGACCCTATAAATGCTATCTCCACAACATTTTCACAACAAATTTTATACGATAAGCTATTATTGGTAGGTTTAAAAGTGATGTCATTGTTGGGTCCAAATTAGAATCAGTAATTACTTATTACATAAAATTTATTGTGAAATTATTATGAAATTGTTGTATATGTAACATTAATCTTCTTTTTATTGAACTTAAATTTTAGTGATTTTCAAGTCAGGGTATTCCCTATTTTTATTAGGGTGGTCACAATAAGTTAGTTTAGTATATAATTTTTTTTTTTTGTGGCAAATATATATACATTTTTTTGCAAGTCAAGGTGGTTTTGTGACCACCTTGGCTTAGAGGTGGAGCCGCCACTAAGGATACCAAGTTCCTGGCTTAAGAGTTTGTAAGCAAACATGGTTCCAAATTAATACATATCAACACAAAAATTCAGAGATGATATACACCCTTCTTTTTAGTGCGTCTGGAAATATTGGGAGAACTATTTATTAATATGCAATACAAAGAACATGTATAGCAAAGTCATGCATTATGAAACCTTGCTTTAGAACCCAAGAAGTGGTACCAATACATGATGGAATAAAAATAAAAATAAAAACCATTGAACCATATTAGAATAAACGAAATTATGATTTGAGCTAAATAAAAATAAGTTGAAAAATGACAGTTTCTACAATTGAATTAAAGCCATGAAATCTAAATTTAATTCCAAAATAGCATATTGCCTAAAGATGATGTGCATAGCTGCTAAAAAACAGAAAACAAAAGGATTGACAATAAAAATAGTATTTTTTAATATCACTCATTTAATATTTTGGTGGCCCAAATTTCACACTAGATATTTGGTGGCTAAGACTTTGCCATATATATGCGCCATGTATGTATACAGTAAAGTATTGGGTAACGTATTCATCTAGTGCTCTTGTGCACTGGATGGGATATTGGGCCAACACGTAGCCATATTAGAACATATATCATGTTTGTGTCATCTTGCACTATTGCACTGGTCCACCGGATGCAAGTGAAACAACTCAAACCTGTATTTTAAGTTTTAAACCCCCACATTCTGTTGAGACCTTGTCTCTTGGATTCTTTTCAATCACAAAGCCTTGTGAGATAACAAAGATTACGCAAGTTGAGCTAGTAAACACTAATACATATAGGATACAAAATATTAGGGGTTTATTTAGTTTGGACTTCAGACTTTAAAGTGATTTTGATTCATTGAATAATCAACTAACAAAATCAATTGCAATTAATAAATAAATAAAACAATTTTTTGATTGAATTGTTTAATTAGCAATATTCATGTAACATGTTGGGGGATAGCCATCAGGGTGTCCCTGGAATTGGGGGCTGCCTTGGTCCAAGACTATGGCGCCCAAGCTTTGCCTATAAATTAGTTTTTCCATCAATGGAAAATGATATCCGCCTTTACGACCAATATTTGAGAAATCAAGATAGGTAAAAGTGGATTTAATCAAGGTGGCCAAAGCCTAATCCCTAGCATAGATCAGCTGGTAATCTTACATTCAGTTATTCATCCCATGCAACTACAATAAATCAATGTGGAAATTCATAATTATCATTATTATTGCCTCAAATTAACATGTCTCAAACATTGAACTCATCTACTACAACAAATTTTCTCAATTGTGAACAGAGGAAATGAACACTATCATCTATAGCCACCCTTGTAAATTGAACAAATATGCTATTCCTATGATTTTGAAGAAGAAACACTGTGGGGTCCCAATGATCTCGATCTAATACCAGTAACCTTAATCAGCAGTCATCAGCAATGCTTCCAGCTCCAGCCCATGTTATCATCATCGCTTTTGTCTCATCCATGCTTCATGCTACATGATTATTATCAAATCCTTAACTTCCTCACAGCTTTGCCTGCTCACAAGTACAATGGAAAGTTGTCAGGACATGCAGATAATCACCATGGGGGTCTTGCATATTCTAGGGTCACTAGAATTGTCATTTGAATTAGAGTTCATTGGCTATATAAACTAAATGTTCTTAAGGCTCACATCCTCTTGGATAACATGTGAGAGTTCAATAAGCAAGAAAGATGATCAGCCTATTTCTCTAGAGGTCCTAAGTTAGTTCAAAGGCTGTTCTGCAGTGTTTTTGACCCCATACAACCAAGTTGATCATGAAGAATCCAATCAAAAAGAAACTGTCCACGAAATCATTAACGCATATTGGTCCAAGGAAAATCTCACGACTCTTAAAATTATCAAGCTTAATCTGTAAGGAGCTGAGAATATACCTGTGAATAGAGGAAGGTGCCGAGAATTGCGATAGCAGCTCCAAGAGCATTGATGGGTTGGATAGGTGTGTGGAATATTATGATAGAGGAGACTATGACAGATATCCGCTTCATCGTGTTTCCTATGCTAAATGTCAAGGGAGAAATCTGATCGAGAGACATATATGAAACTTGGTTATACAAGTGATAGAAGACACTTTGGGCTGCAACCCACCTGCAAAAATTCAGATCCACACATTTTTCTTAGTAACAACAAAAATGAAAGCATGTTAGTATTTTAGCAACTGATTAGTACCACTGAATAATCAAAACCACCACACCAAAATTGCTACTTCAATCATCCAATACCAGACGGGAAAAACATGCCCCTTATGAGCTGACACAGAAGATCCTACGTATTGAGTACGTTCGTACATAATTAATCAGTTTTTTGCTTGATATTAGATATTCTACCTTTGCATAGGATGTCATTTAAATTTAAAAAAAGAAATTATTTTATCTAAACGCCATAATAACAAGACCAAAAAGAAATGAAGAGATAAAAATTTACTTCAGAAGTTTGAATGCCTCTTACATTAAACTATCTAAAATAAAATATTTCTCCTACACCATTCAAATTAGTACATGATTTTACTCAGTCAATCTAGACCTTTCTATTTGAAGAGCTTCAATTACTTAAATCACCTAAACCAACAATATATTTACAGTGACTTGCATCTCTTCTGTTTACCTAAAATGCCAAAACAAGGTCAAATTATACTTAAAAGAAAGTTATATTTTTACATAGCAAATCTACCCTTGTAGAATTGATAACATTTATTTAGTTTTTACTCCAAAATAGACCAGACCTCATCAAGTCAATAAAACAGAAAATTGAGAAGTACAATGTCTAAGATAAGTAAAATGGTAACAATTCAATGAGAGAAGTAGGCAATTGAGATTACCATATGAAATGTGGTCCAATCTGAGAGATGGCATTTTCCCAGCCAGCAGCCCACATCTTAGGGCCCTCCATAGCAATGGCAAAAGGTGTCAGAATCAATAGAGACAATATGGATAGACATGCATAGTAGTTCATCCCACTAACAGACTTCCCCTTCATCCCTCTCTTTGAGAATATGTTCCGAAACACAAATGCCAAATTCGATATCATAGCCCCCATAAACCCTGAAACACATTGCAGCATGTATTAGATCTCAAAACACCACCAATAACAAGATCATACTACTACATTCAACTGCAATAATAACAACCTAGCCTTAGTCCCAAAATTTTGAGCTCGGCTAACAAGACAATACAAAAATAGTCCAAAAACATTACACTAACATGATAACATCCATCAACATTTTCCTTAATTTAAACAAGTAATTAAGATTTCTCACCAGTCATATTGAAGTTGAGCTCGGTCACAGCAGCAAGCGCACATCCTCCGATAATTGGCAGGAGTGACAAATAAACCGGCACCAGAAACGTCTCACCCAACAAAAACCTTGAAACCAAGACACTGAAAGCAGGCTCACCGCTTTTGATAATGTGGGTGAAAGAAACTGCAACTTTCGACATGCTCACAGTCGCTGCTACATGTCCAATTGTATGCGCCACTGCAACCTACACACATAACCAACTTAGTAAATACAAAAAACAGAGTCCCAAAAAATAATACAAAAAATAGAGTCCCGACACCACAACACACTCTGTTTGAAGACAAGATAACAAACAAAAGTCACAGTACAAACATTTCAAAAATCTCATTATGTTTTTCAAACAAAAACCGCAAAAGGGCGTTCTTAATTCTACTCTAATATTCAAAATTACATTTGATTTTTTCTTTTCTTTTCGGTTTCATTTTCTTAGGAAACAAAAACAGAGGAAAACTCGCAGCCAAGAAAAAAAAAATCACAGAAAATTTGATAAATGTCATTATGGTTTTCAAAATAATCCTAAAAAATGATGTTATAAAATCTTCTCAAATATTTAACAATTCCATTTGATTTTTTTCTCGTTCTTTTCTTGTAGGCTTCCCTTTCTCAGCCAAAAAACAAAACAGAGGAAAACAGAGAAAAACTTGAGCTGATAGAAAAATTTCAAGCTTCTTACAGGGAAAAGAGTCTTCCAGAACTCCAAATCGGTTTTTGGAGCATCAGCGATCCTTGTGGCCCACGAGATCAGCATCATGAGCGACCCAGTTGCGAGTGAGAGCGTTGAAGTGAGCCAGGGATAAGGAAAAGCATTCAAAACCTTCTTGTTGTATATGTTGAAAACCACATTCAAAGCCCACCAGGTGGCGAAATATATACCAATTCTGAGTCTCTGAGCCGCCTCCAACCGAGCCTGCTCGTCCGGGAGATCAATGTTAATCTCCAGCGGCCGAGACTGGTCAGCTTCGTAGGCCTTGCACTCTGTTCCACGCTGCTCTGTTTTCTTTAGTAATGAGAAATTCTCAATGGATGAAATGTAAAGGGGCTTCTGAGAAGAGAAGGAATGGTTAATAAGGTTCTGTTTGAAATTTTGAGAAGTGGGTTGTAAAAAAGATTGAGGCTTTGGAAGAGGAAGCTTTCGGTTTGTGAAGGACGAGGCTGTGAGCTTCACTGAAGAGATCATGATGTTTGGTTTTCTGCAGAACTAAACAGAATGTATAAATTTAGATTGTGAGTTTGAGGGCAGGAAATGGAAGGGGGTTGTTTGGTTAGTGGGAAGACTGGTTAAATGTGAGAGGTTTGAAGAATTAGAGAATGTTGGTGTTGAATTTGAGAGAGAAGGGGAGGGAATTGGGATCTAAGGGAAAGTTTTGAAAGGGTGTTTTCTAGGGAAGAAGTGGGAAGCAGAGGGGCTTATATAGGTGGACTCACTAAGGAGGTGGTGGGAATTTTCTTCCCTCTATTTTTTTTCCCCTCCTTTTTTGACTAGTATTATTATTATTTACAAAAAAAAAAATTTAAAAAAAACTTTATTTATTGTTATTTTTATTTTTTTTAAGGCTTGAAGTTTTTAATTTGTTATCGGCATTTAGACTTCCTTTTCATATAAATGAGAGTTTTATGTGTGTGATTCATAAACAGAATGTATTTTTATGTGAAAGAAGAGCATGATACATCGCATGCATTGAATAATTTTACAAACTATTTAGTGAGATCTTATAAAATCTTTTATAAGTGGTAAATAATTTAGTTATGACACTTCTTGAGTTTTTATAAACCTTTATTTAATAAGTGCTTAAAATACTTCTTTTTTGCCTGGGTGAGTACTTTAAGGATATTTTCCAAAAAAAAAAATTTTATTCTTGATCAAATGTTTCTCATAAATATATGATAGTCTGTAGATTCATAAGCTGCATGTAAAAATTAATAATGGAGTTGGCATTTTCTTACTTGATAATTTTGTAAAAGTTGACTTTTTAATGTTGAAAATAGAATGTTTAATACTCAGAAGAATTAAAGGGGAATTATAAAAGATAGAAAGAAGACCTAGCATCCGCTTAACCTTGCAAAAATTTTGATAAGTAATGAAATCTTCAGTTTGATTACAGCATGAGTTAATTATGTGGTTTTCTTTTTTACCAATTTCTTTTTCCATGTATAAACAAGTTTCAAAATTAAACTCAATGCCTAATCACATCTAGCTCCCAACATTTTTTATCCCAGCCAAAAGATAGAACCACAAAACTAGGACTATATGGGTCTTACTTAGAAATTGTACCCCTTCTCTTAGCCAATTTGCAATTTTTCAACTTTCTTCTAATTCCAATTGAATGGTTAATGCAAATTTGAATCAAATTTCGATTGATTTGTCCCAATATTTAGCTGCAATTACTTTTGATATTGAATTTTTTAACGAAATTTTCCCGATCTTCTTTTTCCGTGCGTCATTCCTACTTGATTGATCGATTCAAGTTTTATGGGGGAAGAAATATACTTCCATTTGATATTTCTCTCTTCCTACAGTCCTACCCCACCATGCTATTCTCGAACATTGTATGTACAAATCAGGACAAAAATAATTGATCGAGTCCCAATAAATTCTAAATATCAAAATTTGTCTTTATTCCGAAACCTTTTTTTTTTTTTTTAATATTCGAGCCCACCAAGTTTGTTACACCACACACGTGACACGGGACGCGCATGCCTTTAGCATTGCTAATTCTTCACCGCAAATTCCTTGCAACAACTTCGAAGTCTGAATATAACGACAAAAACCAAGTTCATTGATTGATTGGGAGCAAAAAAATCTCATTGAGAAAGACACACACACACACACACCTGGACTTTTTGCTTGTGAATCACTTGGCAACTAGTGCTAAACGTATGCCAAGTTGTTATTTCTTTAAGTACATGATGATGCTGATTTCTAATGTTTCCTACACTGCAAAATATTATTTTTCATGTTTGTATTTTGGACGGACGAAGATTTTTCAATTCAAAGTAATTCTTGACGGCTGGTGCAAGATGTGAATGAGATTGGCCAGTTGTTGGTGATAATAACAGTATTTTGTCTCCATTGGAGAAGAAGGATGAATTCATTTGAATTTGGTTCCGAGCTGTAATTGAATAGGCATGGGTTTGAGTTGTGAATCCAAGTATAAAGGGGACCGTGGTTTAAGGGTCATTTTTATGTTAGGTGGAAGTGTTTGATAACGCTATATAGGGCACGTGAACTCTCAACTTGTGCAAGTAATACCAGTCTACTTTGAATGTGGTAAGCAACAACAATTCCCATCATTGTGGAGTTAGCTTGCTCATATATTCTAAATATGGGATAGCAAAATTAATTTATAAACTATTGGCATTTTATAATCCTTGACTAGAGCCCTTTGACAATCATTTATGATCTAGTATATTGTTAAAACTACGTACTCAAGAAATTGTTCCTTTATTTTGGATTAAATTCCAATAGCCTCATTTGATGATGTGGTGTCTAATGTACTTGTTGCATTCAATTGGATGTCTTTCACAGAAGAGGGTCTATGCATGTGATGTCCTGGATGGATTAAATATTGAATTGAATTACTTAAGTGTGTGTTATGTGGGGGTAAGTGTTGCGTCTCACATTGGATTATATACTCTATGCTGATCTAGGTTTTATAAACAACTACAATGAGTCTTAATTGTGACAAACTATTCCTTTTGTGGTATAACATAAATGTCACTAGTTAGCGTTTTTCCTTGTGTTATTTCATGTAGCCACTCAAAGGTGAGAGCCTTGCCTATCACTTGATCCTGAAAATGGAACAACAATACATATAATGTATGTAATGGAACATATAATTTATTTTACAGTCAACAACAATACGTACACACATACATACACACACATATATATTACATGACATAATTTAATAAAAATATTTAAATTACATAATTAGAATATTGTTTTATATAAATGAAGAAGATGACAAATGTTATTGAAATGACTTTTTAAAAATATATCATAATCAGTTGACTAATTTGAAAATATCTAAGGATATTAAAAAAAAAAAAATTACAACTTCATTCCATGGAACACGCATAATATGTTACATTGAGTTTAAATTATAATATAAGTTTAGAATTGTAACATTTTTTTTCTTTCCAAATATAAGAATAATCCCAATATCATTGAAACTTGAATTTAAATTAATCCTTTAAATATTTATCATTTTATTACTTTTTTAGGACTCATTTCTCTAATTTTTAATATCTATTTTGTTTGTATTTTTTAGTCCAAAACTAAAGAATTTGGCTCAAATAGAATAAAATTTTATACTTTTCAACCCAAAAAATAAGAATAAATAAATAAAATTTTGAGCCCAAAATTGAAAAGAAAACCTACAAAAAGAATCAATTTAAGGCCTAACTAGTCTAAAATGGACTGAAATATACTAAAATTAACTGAATTGGACCAAAAGCGACTGATTTGGACCGAAATAGACTATATAGAACCGAATTGGACCAAAGCCATCATTCTCTCTGCTCCTCAGCAGACGAGTACAAACCCCAAGAAGTGTGGCTCCCTTATTGTGTACCCATGCATTGGCAGCCCCTTTTATTGTGTACTCATGCATTGGCAAATCCAAAAGGGCACATACCATACCAAAGGTCCAAATATTCCCTCCCTCAACTATCAAACTTCCAAAAAATAACTAAAAACTCTTAGTATCCAAAAAATAAAAATCATTTGTTTCATTTTATATTCAATCAATCACAAGCATGTACTGAAACAGCCTCATCCCTATTCTTATCCTCTCCAACAGTTACATTGATATACAAAATTCAAACCAGATCGCTTCATACTTTATCAGCAGATAATCCTCGGTTAAGCCAAGCATTATCCCATGGAGATTGATACAATCTTATAATCTGAAAATTCAAATTACATGTAAATTTGTACAGGTAATTTATATACAACTATCGCTCCCAAAACAAGTTTCAGGGGAAAGAAATTTATTTCAGCATTTGTTATCAATTACTTTCAATTTCTATTCCATGTATTTGTTCCACTTGTTGCTCCAAAAAAAAAATATATATATATATATATATACATATTTTTTTTTTTTTTTTTACTTTCCTTAAAAAATAACCAAAGTTTAAAATGAAAAAATAAATCAAAATCAAAATCAAACAAATATCTATATAATTATAAAAATAAAATAAATCAAACAAATAACATACCATGATTTGTATTGAGTTATGATTTAACATATTTTGATTTTCCTGCCATGACAAGTTAATGTTTTTTGCTTAGTGTGCTTGATCATGTCGTGAGGATCATGCCCATCTATCATCCTTAATTATCTAGAAATATCTTTAAACTGAATTTTGAAAAAATTTCCTTTGACTAATTTGGGCTTTTTAAATTTTTGAGATAAAGAAATAGGAAATTAAATAGATATATATTTTTTCAGTAAAGAACGGAGTGAATAGTTGACAAATTATATATAGGACTTTTTTTCAAAAAAAAAAAAAAGCTAATTTTTATGTAGATTGGTTGAATGTTGGTACGTATAAATAGTAATACCAACAAGTATTCTCTCCACTCCATAAAACATATATAGATTTGTGTTTGCTCACTATCAAAGCAATGGATTCATTTTCTCCCCAAAAAAAAAAAAAGCAATAGATTCAAACCATGAAAATAATCCCTTTGATAAATTACCAGATGCTCTCATGCTCTTCATCCTCAACAAAATCTTATAGACCAAAACCCTAGTGAGCTGCTTTCTAGTCTCCAAGTGCTTCGCTTCTCTCATCCCTCTATCAAAGTTGTGAATTAGATCGGAAAGGAAGAAAAGGAACGAAGCAAAAGAAGAAAGAAGAGAAGAAATGAAGTCTGAGATAAAACGATAGCAGTGTAGTGTAGTTATTGTAGTATTGTAGTACTGTAGTTTAATGTAGACTAAAGCTACCTGTAGTTTAGTGATGTATTTAAGTAGGATGTGTTCACACGTGAAATAACTAACTAACACACATGAAATAACTAACTAACACACGTGCTATAACTAATCACGTGTAGTTTGGGATATTTTGCTTTGCTCTGTTTTTGTATTTAGTCACAATTACTTGTACAGATTCATTCATTCAATTGAAAGTTAATTTTCTTCAACTCCAATTTTCTCTCTAGCTTTTTGTTTCTTCTTTAAGATTCTTTGTGCTTTCTTATATGGTATCAGAGCTTAAGCTTTTTTCAATGGCATCAAACACTAAAACTACTTCACATTCTTCCTCTCAACGCAAGCTTTCTCTAATGGAAGATCCTCGCAGTCCATTTTTTCTACATCATGGTGAATCTCCTAGTGCAATCCTCATGCTCAACCTCTGACTAAGGATAATTACCCAACTTGGGCTAGAGCAATGAGAATGGCTTTGGATGCCAAGAGTAAACTTGGTTTTGTTGATGGCTCCATAACTACTTCAATGGCAGTCACACCACTCAAGAAACAAACCTGGTCAAAGTGCAATTCAATGATCTCATCATGGATCTTTAATTTTGTTTCACCTCATATCACAGCTAGTGTCATTTACAGAGACACAGCTCTTGCAGTGTGGAATGCACTCAAGAATCGCCTTCTACAAGCCAATGGACCAAGAATTTCTCAACTTTAGAAGCAAATCTCCACTGCAATGCAAGGGGATTCTATAGTGACAAGCTTTTTCACTAATCTTCAAGCTGCTTGGGATCAATTGTTGAATCTCAAGCCTTTGCCAAGTTGTTCATGTGGTAAATGCACTTGTAGAGTAAATGATAAGATTGCACATCTTTATCATCAAGATTCAATCATGCAATATCTCAATGGATTGAATGATTGCTATTCACAAGTCAAGACTCAAATCCTTATGATGGAACCTGTTCCATCAGTAGATAAGGCTTTCTCGTTGGTGATCTAGGAGGAAAGGCAAAGGTCTTCAACCTTTGATGGTACTGCTTCTGTTGAATCAGCTGCACTTGCTGTTAAGAACCAAGCTTTCAATCAAGGTTCTTTTTCAAACAACAGTAATGGCAAGAATTTCAAGGGCAATGTTGGCAAAGGAAGACCTGTGTGCAGCCACTGTGGAAAGCTTGGTCACATCATGGAGAAATGTTATAAGCTTGTTGGATTTCCTCCAGGTTACAAGCAAAAATGAAGAGTTGCCAAGGCTAATCAAGTTATGGTTGATGATGATTAAGGGTAATATGAGATTATGCATCAGAATAATCCTTTCCCTTTTACCTCAAAATAGTATCAACCAAAATAGTATCAACAGTTGCTCTCTCTGTTGAACTCTCATGCATCCACTTCTGATAATTCCAATGATGCTATTGCCACAGCCAATTCTACTCTTTCAAGTAACCTTTGTGCCTCTTTTCAAGATTCAGTTTGCTTGAATATGCAACATTCCATTTTTGCCAAGGATCCAATCAATAAAACAGTTTTTGATAAGCAAACTTGGGTTCTTGACACTGGGGCAACAGATCATATAGTCCATTTTGTCAAACTATTCACCAAAATCACTAGTTCCATTTCATCTTTTGTTCAATTACCTAACGGTGAAAGAGTTGTTGTCACACACATTGGCACTATTCAAGTTACAACTAGTTTAGTTCTTGAAAATGTGTTATGTGTTCCTGCTTTCACTTTCAATTTGATCTCAGTGAGTCAATTGACAAAAAGTCTGTCCTGTTGCTTTGTTTTCTTGTCCAATTTGTGCTTTATATAGGACCTTTCTTGTTGGAAACGATTGGAGTGAGTAAACTACATAAAAACCTCTACTTGCTATCTACAACTTCTTGCAAATTAGATTCTGCAGTATCTTCCATTCTAGATTCTATTTTTGGTACTTTTGTTAATAATGTTTCTGATATTCCTGTCATTACCAAGCCATATCTTTGGCATCTTAGACTAGGACATGCTTTAGATGACAAACTTCATGCTTTACATGATTGTGGAGAGGAAACACCAACACATATTGAGCATTGCAAGAGCCTTAAAGTTCCAGTCAAATGTGCCTCTTACTTTTTGGGGTGAGTGTGTCTTAATTGCTGTGTAGATCATCAACAGATTACCTTCTTCCACCCTAGGCAACAAAACACCTTTTGAAAAGCTTTATAATAAAATTCCTTCCTATGATCATCTAAAGGTGTTTGGTTGTCTTTGTTTTGCTTCTACTTTGTCTCATAATAGATCTAAGTTTGATCCTAGGTCTATTCCATGTGTTTTTTTGGAGTATCCTTATGGTGTTAAAGGTTTTAAAGTGCTTAATTTGGCAACTAGGAAAATCTTTGTTTCTAGGGATGTTCTCTTTCATGAGATTGTCTTCCCTTTTATTTCCTCCACATATTCTTCCTCACCTCATTCTACCGTCACTTTCCCTCATATATTCCCTTCCTTAGATATTTCTAATGACTCTTTACCTTCTATTCCTCATCCTATTGATCCTATCACCACCTCTATTCTTGATTCACCTAGTCATTCTGACCCTACATCTGCCTTGTCAAATTCTGACCTACCTTCCTCTCCTTTACCTCACACTACTTCAGATTTACCTATTTCTGATTAACCCATTTCTGTTCCTACACCTTCAGATGTTCCTCTTCCTTCTACACATGCATATCTTGTAGCTATTCCTCTTCCTAATTCTGTTCCTTCTTTAAGGAAGTCTACCAGAATCACTAAAGCTCCTGCTTATTTACAAGATTATAAATGCAGTACTGTTGTTCAAGATCACTTTGTTCATTCCAATCCAACCTTCAAGACTGGATCCAACTCCTCCATTTCAGGTACTAAATACCCTTTTATCTCAATATCTTGATTCTTCTTGTTTGTCACCCTCTTATGCCCATTTTTGCTCTCTTATCACTGCCATTCCTAAGCCCAAATCTTATAATGAGGCTGTCAAAGACCCTAAATGGCAGAATGCTATGGCTGCTGAGATTGCAGTATTGGAATCTAACCAAACCTGGACTGTCACTCCCTTGCCTCCTCATAAAAAGGCTATTGGGTGCAAGTGGGTATATAAGGTCAAGTATAAGGCTAATGGGACAATGGAAAGGTATAAAGCAAGGCTTGTGGCTAAAGGTTTCACTCAACAGGAAGGTCTAGACTTCACAAAAACCTTCTCTCCTGTAGCCAAGATGACTTCAGTTAAAAATTTTCTTGCTATTGCTGCTGTGTGAGGTTGGCACCTTGTTCAGCTTGATGTAAACAATGTTTTCCTCCATGGTGATCTCCATTAGGATGTTTACATGCAGCTGCCTCAAGGTTTTCACAGCAATGGGGAGCATTTGGTGTGTAAGCTTAACAAATCATTGTATGGTCTCAAACAGGCCTCAAGACAATGGTATTCCAAGTTTTCATCTACCATTTTGAAGTGTGGATTCAAGAAATCTAAGTCTGATTATTCTTTGTTTACCAAGAAGTTCAATCAGTCCTTCATAGCCCTGTTAGTTTATATTGATGACACTCTCATTGCTAGCAATGATGTTCATGCTATTGAAGAAGTTAAGGTGTTCTTGGATCAAGAATTCAAGCTTAAAGATCTTGGAAACCTAAAATATTTCCTTGGTCTTGAAGTGGTCTAATCAGAACAAGGTATATCTTTGTGCCAAAGAAAGTACGCCTTAGAGATACTTAAAGATGCAGGCATGACAGGATGCAAGCCTAGCAAAGTTCCTATGGAGCAAAACTTAGAATTGAGCAAGTTTTATGGAGATTTGCCACTTGATCCTGGTGTTTACAGAAGATTGGTAGGTAGATTGTTATATCTCACTATTACCAGACCAGACATTACTTACTCAGTACATAAACTGAGTCAATTTATATCCAAGCCACGCAGACCTCATTTGGATGCAACCCATAAAGTGTTACAATACCTTAAAGGAAGTTCTGGTGGTCAGGGTATTCTTTTGTCATCCAAGTCTGATTTGCACTTGAAAGCAAACACAGATGTAGACTAGGCATCTTGTATTGACACCAGAAGGTCCACTACTGGGTATTGTATTTTCTTAGGTGATTCTCTAATTTCATGGAAATCTAAGAAGCAATCCATAGTCTCTAGATCTTCTGCTGAAGCAGAGTATAGAGCCATGGCAGTGACTACTTGTGAAATCACTTGGATTTTGGCTTTGTTGAAGGATTTAGAAGTATTTCATCCAAAGCCTGCAATGCTCTTCTGTGACAATCAAGCAACTATATATATTGGTGAGAACCCTGTGTTTCATGAAAGGACCAAGCATATAGAAATAGATTGCCACTTGGTCAAAGATAAGATTCAAGATAAAGTCATCAGATTGTTCTTCACTTCTTCAAGATTCTTTGTGCTTTCTTATACCCTCAAACCAAAACCAACACTATTTTGATAAATATGAGATCCGAATCTTTTGGATTTCGAGGTTCCAACGCATTAAAGCTTTTTCGAGAGATCAAGTGTCTGAAAATCTAGAGTGACTTTACAGGCATGAAAAACCCTTCCACTTTGGGCTTTCAAATGTGGAATGCTTTTTGTTAGGTTCTAAAGACTTAGGTTTTTATGTATTTAGAACTCTAATTTGTATTGTTGGCAAACCATGATCAAAAAAATGTATTTAGTTTGTTTCAAACTTCCTCAAAGTTGGTTTATTGTTGTAAAGTTTGATTAAATTATTACAGGATTAAAAAAAATAATAAAAAATAAAAATAAAAATAAACTGTTTCAGCCTTTTTCGATCAATCGAAGCTTAGGCTTGATCAATCGAAAATCGAGTCTGACGTTTTTTTCTGCAAATTTCCAACTCAGCCCTATGTTATTTAAAACGTTTTGGGTTTCTAATTTGCCCTAAGTATAAAAGGCAACCCCTAGCCACATTTTTGGGTTGCTCATATTGCGGTTTGTGTGAATCTCTTGTGAGATCTTTGAGGAGCTTTCTTTCACATAAACTTAGGGTTTTCAAGGAGAAGAAGTTTTCTACACCTTGATGATCAATCCAGTTGCTGCCATTAAAGCTTAAAGAAACACAAACAGGTGTGCTTGTATTTGGTGGCGAATCCAAGTAAGAAGGAGTCCGTGGATTCGGAGCTTGCACGTGGTCGTGTCAGTAAGTTCTACTAATGGGTAGCAATAAGAAGTCGAGCGTGGGGGTTTGTAAGTCTTATTGTATGAACTTCGATTCTTTCAAAATAGTGGATTCAAGTTTACATTGAGGATAGCTAGGTTAAATCCCCCCCAGGTTTTAACCGGTTTGGTTTCCTGGGTAATCATATCTTGTGTCTTTTATATTTCCGCTGCTTTACATGATATGATTGTTTGATTGTGTTTAACCTAGATTTTAATAATTTGACCAAGTAACAACTTTGCTAATTACCTAGGTTAATCCAATTGTGGTTTTAAGGGGTCTAAAAACTATCACTTTTTTTGGTGCTAAGTTTCATTACTACCATTTTCTCTTTTCACCGTCTTCCTTCCACAAAATAAATGACCCTTTAGCAAATGAAATCAAATGGGATTCTTAGCGAGGAAAAAACTTTGATGGAGATACCTGGGAAGCTCAAATATTTTATATGGAAGAAGCATTAAGGAAAGCATTTCGAAGGCATCAATATGTTGAAAATATAATATCCGATAATCAGTGTGTGCTTAAGAGAGCTGTGGTTAGCGATTCAAAGAATTGGGGAAATGTGTGTATGGGAGAAGAAGTCATTGTGGAGTGTAGAAGGAGTTTGGCTCTTGACAATGATGAGGATTCAACTTTAGAGTATAATGGCATGGTGTGGTATGTGCCTTATGTGGATTTGCCAGTGCATGGATACACAATGAAAAGGGCCATACTTTTTTGCATCTTTCCAACTAGTTTACCAGAGGATTTTGGCTATGAAAACCTTCTCAAAGATTTTGAAGATGATGAAGAGGAGGAGTGGAAGATTTTCAATGAAGCTGTAAGGGAGATTGTGACTGTCAACAAGAACAAGAAGTACAAAACGAGCTTACATTTACAAGGTACTAGTAGGGGCAGAGCCAAAAAATTTTGTTTGGGGGCTCAATTGTGGCACTATTATATTTTTCAAAACAACCCCCCCCCCCCCCCCCAACACACACACACACACACACACACACACACACACACATATAACACACATGCTTTTTTATTATATACACACACTTTTTTATTTGATAAGTTATAAAAGCTATAAGAACACATTTTACAATAAAAAATAAAATAGTGAAAAAAAAAAGTTATGTCTCTATAACTATTAGACTAATTATATTTTTTAAGAATATCATTGGACTAATTTAAATATTTGGGGGGGCCAACTCTTATTTTTGTAGGTTAAATTTTGAAAATATTAAAATAATTATATATATATATACACATTAAGAAAATTTTCAAAATTTTGGGGGGCCATAGCCCCTCCACCCTCCACCCATTTACATGCCTCCACCCCTGGGTACTAGGGTGGCTAATTTGGAAATGAGGAACTGAGGGTCTTTACTCTTTGGTGAAGTTGGGACATTTTCATTTTCTAGGACAAAGTGTCATTAGAGATGCTTTTTGTGATGGTCAATTTGTTTCTTTATTTCGTTTATTATCAACTTTGCAATTTGCATGTAGGGTGATAAGACACAGAAGAAGCTCTAGAGCTACTTCAAGCAATTTGTGTTTGAGCAAATGAATTGCTTCTCTTCTTGTTTGTAATTCATTCTTGTGCTTTATCATTTCACGGTACCAATCATATTCAAAGCATCTATAAACGATAGATTGAAATTAGTCAATCCTTTTTCTTAAAAGAAATTAATCCTAAATCTGATATGTTATGATAGATTCAAATACATTTACTTTAGATTAGGATGAGTTATGATAAGGGACAAAATTGGCAAATGCCCCTTTCACACAAACTTTCCAGTATTTTACCTCATTTCTCAAACTAATTAGGGAAATGCCCCTATTTTGAAACTCGATTTTCTAAAAATCGAGTTCCAAATGTAAAACTTGATTTTTGGAACATCAAGTTATAGTGAACGTGGACTTTTTTTTTGAAACTCGAGTTCCATTTAAATTTTTTCAAGGAACTCGAGTTCCATGAACTCAAGTACTTCACATGGAACTCAAGTTCATGGAACTCGATCAAGTACTTTACATGAAACTCAAGTTCATACATGGAACTCGAGTTCCCAAAAAAAAAAAATTTAAATTTTTTAGTTCGCTATAACCCGATTATCCAAAAATCGATTTTCAAAATAGGGGTATTTCCCTAATTAGTTTGAGAAATGAGGCAAAATACTGGAAAGTTTATGTGAAATGGGCATTTGCCAATTTTCTCCTATGATAAGCTTTATTATTGAATTATTATAAGAAGTATTAGTGTTTATATTTATTTATTTATTTTCCTGTTGAAAATTAGTGTTTAAAACAACATTTTGAACCACTTTCGATATGTGTTTCTCAGGTGTTTTTTTTTTTTTTTTTTTATCCTTTTCACCAAATGGCCCTTTTTTTGAGCTAAACCATGCGTCGTTTTTCTACATTTTCCTCCAATGACACTGTTTTAACTTTCAACAAAACATTAATGACTTTCAATTTATATTTTGCCTTCCCAAGAAGGACGACAATTCTCTAAAAACTATTAAGGCCAAAAAGGCAAAGCCCCATATGTAGAAATAGGTTCAAATGATTCAAATTTTATTATGTATGTGTGTGTTTACGTTTGGGGGAGTAAAACTTTGAAATAAATACTTGCTATCAAATTTTTTTTTTTTTTTTAGTTGTTATCAAAATATACAGTATGCACTGGCGGCTCTACATGCAAGCCCCTGACTTGCACAAAAATTGCATATATACCCTTGTCAAATAAAAAATTATAGGTTAAAATAACCTATTATGACCACCTAATAAAAATGTTAAACACCCTGACTTGAGAATTACAAAAAGCTGGGTTCAACAAAAATAAGAATAATGCAACATTCACAATATTTTCACAATAATTTTACAACAAATCCAATATGGTAAGTTGTTACTTATTCCAACATGGTCTCAATACTCATATTTATTTTTTTACCCACCAATAACAGCTTTTTGCATAAGATTTATTATAAAAATATTGTGAACATAGCATTACTTCAAAATTAACTTTGCCCCCCAAACATAATCCTTAATCCCTTTTATAAAATTTAAAAATAAAATAAAATAAACTTAAGTAACAACAATAAATATTAGTCCAAATAACAACTAGCATAAACCAAACAAAAACAAGATAAGACCAAACAACAAGAAGTGATCTAATTATTCAACAAAAAGCCTACTATAAAACAAAAAGATAAAAATCGCTAAACATTCAAAATTGTAGCTTGTTCAACCTATTCGATAAAAATAATGCATAATTCCATGTTTCCCTAAAAAATGGTTCTAAGAAAAATATTGTGGTTGTTAATTCTCCTTAATGGTAACAATAGTTATATTAATTCTTTTTAGCTTTGCAGTCACAACAATTTTACTCTCTTTAGTGACTTGACTCACAATTGGAGCAAATATTCAAATGATCACTTTATTAGATTTTGTATAATTTAAATTTATTAGTGACCACTCTAAAAAAAATTCCTAGAGCCACCATTGGCCATGTCCAATATTATGTTATCTATAATTTCTCTTCTTCTTCTTCTTCTTCTTTCTTTCTTTTTTTTTTTTTTTTTGACACAACCCATTTTATGAATGTTAGAGAACTCTTGGATGATGATGCTATATGAATGTGATGAAAAAGTTGGCTTTAGATAATTGAAGTGATTGCCAATGAATCTGACGCCTTTTTTTAGTTTTTAATGAATACATGCACGAGGACTGAACATAATCAAAATTTCTTCCTTATCTTACTAGCATAATTACTTGTCTCTTGCATAAGCTTAAGATGGAAACTTTGATGTACAATTGAAAAATAAATCAAGCAAGATTATGAGTTCTAGCTAATTTTGGCAGGCGATCTTAGAATATCTTTGCAAATATGGAGAGTCGATAGAAACAATAAATTTATTAGTTCTTAGTCTTGAAATTTTGAGCATATCATGTCTTAATGAATAACATTTTACAACCTAAATGTTGCATAGGAAATTAACATATGAAAATATACCTTCAGGCCTATATAAATCCAAGTGCAGCACCTATTCTGAACATTGATATAGTGAGTTCTAGAAGAGTTAACTAGAGGGCGTGGTTGATGGAGTACCTTTCATTTTTTTAAATTTTCTTCATGATGAATGTTCAACATATCAGGAACATTTTTGGTTATAAGGAGTTCTATATTAAAGCCGATCAAAAGCCAAAAAGAAGGTCGTTGTTCTTGTTAGAATATCAAGAGAGTTTTTTCTAACTTGGATCTCTCCTAAGCAACAGGTAACCAATCATGTTTTCAATTTTAATAGTTTTTAAGATAATTTTGAATTCATCTAGTAAAATGTTAGTTCTAATTCTACTTATATTTGGGTTTTTTTTTTTTTTTAATTCTTTCATCAACTGAAGCTTCTACTTTTTTTTTAATGTGGCAGGAGGTAAGATGCACTGTGAGTGCACTCAACATGAAGAAAGCGATTCATTACAAGAGTAATTCAAGTTGCTTTCATAAAAAAGACATTTATTGTAATCTCTTGCATCTTTAATTTTGTGACTTAATAATATTCGGTTAACCTTACGTTTGTTTGACTGAATCAAGTAGTATATTCTTAATGGCTTCTTTGCACCGTTGGAAGTAGACCTCATTCTCAAAATCCCACTTAGCTCCAACATTGTTGAGGACAAGCTTGTCTGGCCCCATACAGCAAATGGAGTCTATTCGGTTAAATCCGGATATAACTTCCTAACTAAAGAAAAAGCATCATCTCCACTGGCTGCCTCCTCTCTGGATAATGGAAGAAGTATATGGAAAACGTTATGGAGCTTGTCGGTGCCGAACAAGATTAAAAACTTCCTATGGAGAGCAAGTAAAAAAGCGATTCCTGTAAAGAAGAATCTAGTTGCTCGCAAGGTACTTTCCGAGGATGTTTGTGATCACTGTCACTCAGCCACTGAAGATGTCCATCACGCACTGTGGGACTGCCATGAACTGTCGGCTTTGTGGGAATCCAACGCACTATGGCAGTTCCGTAAAACAAAGAAATTTTCAAATTTCTTTGAGCTGGTGAGTCACGTTTTGGAGGAGAAGAAAAACCCAGAACTCTTTGCTACTCTGGTGTGGACGATTTGGTCCCGACGGAACACACTTCGGACCAGCTCAAAGCCTTTCCCGCTCTCTCAAGTGACCCCTTCAGCCTCACAGACCCTTCAGACATTTGCCCAAGCTCTACCGGCCCCAAGAATGCAGTCAGGTGCCTTGCCAAAACAGCATGTCAGATGGAACCCTCCACCACCAACGAGCTTGAAGATCAACTTCGACGGCGCCGTATTCCGTGAGACAGACGAAGCAAGGCTAGGAGTGGTTGTTCATGATCACCAGGGAAGGGTGATGGCCTCCATGTTCGAAAAAATCAAGTTACCATCTTCCTCAGACGAAGTAGAAGCGTTGGCAGCGGTGCGAGCCATCTCTTTTGCTCTTGAACTCCATCTACCCTCTATTATAGTCGAGGGAGATTCGGAGTTAATTATTTCAGCCTTACGAAGTGAGGAGGAATCCTTTACTTCCTTTGGCTATTTGATTTGCTCAATTAAACAAAGTCTTGGTATTTTTTCTTGTATTTCTTTTTCACACACCCGTAGGACGGGTTACTCTCTAGCTCATACTTTAGCTCAGTACGCTAGATACATTGATGCTCTTACAGTGTGGATGGAGGATGTTCCACCTCATCTCCATCATGTTATTGTAACCGACTTTGGTTGATTTAATAAAGTTTCTTCAGCTGGATTCCTAAAAAAAAAAAAAAAAGTAGTATATTTTATGTGGTTGAAAAAAGATATGAAATAAAAGGTCCATTTATTTTAGAACCCCCCCCCCCCCCCCCCCTCTTTTAATATTCAGAACTAATTTCTCACATATATTGAATATGGACGAATTTTTCCCTCAAAATGAATAGCTAAGCCAATTTCATTTGAACTATATTCAAAACTAATTTTTCACATATGTTGAATATGAACGAATTTTCCCTCAAAATGAATAGCTACGCCAATTTAATTTGAACAAAATTTAGCTCTAAATATGTTCAAGACTTCTTTTTTCAATCTATTACTTGACAATTTATAAAATTATTTATGTGTATTATTCAAACAAGTAAAAAGACTCCTTAACAAAGTCATGTGACTAACATTATACATAAATAATCTCTTTAATTGCCATATAATAAATTGAAAAAAGATAATTCCAAACATGTTTAGACCTAAACTTTTTTTTTTTATTTTAAAAAAAATTGTAACTATTTCAAGCCAATATAAGCCAAATGCTACCCTATTAAAAAAATCTTATTTCCCTCTCGTAAATAGGACTTTAATTGCTCGAAGATTAACAATTAGAGGCTCGCTCTCGTAAATAGGACTTTAATCGCAAGAAGATTAACAATTAGAGGCTCCTTCAAAATTCACAAAGAAAAGATAAACCTTTTTTTTGGAGAATCAAACTAGCATATGAGGAGATTTAGGATTTGAATCTCCCCTTCTCTAATTGTTGTGACAATTGAATTATTAAAAAAATGGATAAATTTAAATTGTTGGAATTTACTTATATGTCATCCTTATTATTTTTCTTTTAGAAGACTTTTTAATTATTTAATGGGGATAGTTTAGACGAAACAAAAACTAGACACCAAATAATCAAATTCTTAAATGGGTTCTAATTAGCTCGACTAGTAAAGTCTCTAGTAGTTGAATAAAAGATCTGGAGTTCAATTCTTACCTCCACCAAAAATCAATTGGTATCTTGGTCTGGTGATAAAGAACGCAATTATCAAAAGCAAACGTCATAAGTTAAAACTCTATAAAAAAATATAAAAATAGAAAATAAAAGAATCACATAAGAGTAGATAATAATACTCCATCCGTCCCACTTTGTTTGTCCTCTATTCCATTTTAGGAAATCCCAAAATATTGTCATGTTTCTAAAAATAAAAGTCATTAATTTACTAATGTTCCTATTATACACCTATTAATTTACTAATTCAATTTTTTAATAAATTTATTTAAGGATAGTTTTGGAAACTTATACATTTTTAAAAGATAGACAAAGTAATAAATGATGTTCTCTTAAAAAATTTGACTTTTCAAACAGGACAAACAAAATGAAACGGAAGGAATATCATTCTGTGTAATAAAAATTCCTGTCATAAATTACACAATGTGGGCTTTTTTATTTTTTATTTTTTTCCCTTTTCTGACCACAACGTGTGTCTCATGAGTTGTGGACATCTCGTGGGCCGAGTTTATTGCAAGGGCAAGCAGAGCCCAGCACTCTTGTAAAATGGGCTTCCCGCACTTCTACAGCTACCAAACACACCTTCAAACTTATGTGCCCAAGGCCCACACTAGTGAACCTTCACCTCTCAATAACACTATTATAATGCCTGATAGAGACTAGGGATTGAAGATTTCAGTTTGAGAGGTTCAATTAAAACAACTTCTTTCGCCTCTCAATATAATACTATTATAAATTCATAATGCCTAGTAGAGACTAGGGATTGAAGATTTCAGTTTGAGTGGTTCAATTAAAACAACTTCTTTCGCCTCTCAATATAACACTATTATAAATTCATAATGCCTAGTTGAGACTAGCAATTGAATACTTCAATTTGAGTAGTTCAAGGAGCACAACTTCTTTCGCTACAATTTCGTCACAGCTCTTACATGGCAAACTATGAGTGATTGTCTATCATTTTTATATGAACTTATAATTTTTTCTCCATCACTCATAGTTTGTCATGTCAAAATTGTAATTAAAAAGTTTGTGGACTAGGAATTTCTCTCATATTGATATTATTAACAATGTACTATTCATTGAAAAGAGTGAAGAGCAATTCTACATAATTTTAAAGATAACATATATGCAACCAGATTACAAAACTTTCATGGTAAAAAGCAACACTAACAATAAACTATACTCAGTCATAGTGCCCAATTTCATTATTACCAAAAGTTATAGCGTGTGGTATATTAGTTTTTTTAATTTATTCTATATGTATATTAGTACTTCTATTTCTTTTTCTTTTCTTCTCTTTTCTTTTCTTAATTTTTTTTTTTTAACTTTCTTTTCTTAATCTAAAACCCTTAAAAAATAGACAACCCCTAAAACAGTATCAAATAGTCTGCATCTCACAAGTAAGCCTTTCAGAGAACAACAAATTCAACCAACCATCAAAGTCTGCACTAGATTTTCCACACACACACACAAAAAGTAAAACACTAACATTGAACACATAAATCAAGAATAAGCATATAGCTAGGAGGATAACTAATCATCACCAAATAACAAAAAGTATCATTAGATACCAGCAAGTTACATAGGTAGAACATCGAGGGAGGAAAAAACAGGAAATAAGTCTTTCAAGTTCAAGGTATAATGAAATAACAAGACAAATTTTCTCATGTTCCAAGAAATAGATATTTATGGCTTCTTTGAGAGCAAGCTCAAGAAGGCCATATCTTCATGCTACTAGCCAGTAGCCTAAATTGAAACCAAGTATATTTTATCACCAATAATACAAAGAAAGCTAGAAAGTTGAAAGGAAATTGTTCATAGCTTCCTACTCATTACCCCATCTTCTCAATTAGGCCATATAATAGTCATATTTTGAGCAAACTCATTTATTTTCTTCCTATAGTAGCTAGAAATTATACCATCTGTTTTAGCTTCATAACTCGTAGGTACTGTACTACACATAAATTGAGTGTAAGCTTATAGCTTGGACAATTCAAAACTATATTATCAAATAACAAAAAAGATCATTACATAACAGCAAGTTACATAGGTAAGTAGAAAGTCAAGACAGGAAAAAAGGGAAATCAGTTTTCGTGGTTCGAAGTATAATGAAATAGGAATTAATGGTTTTCCTGGAAGTAAAAGCTCAAGAAAGGTTCAAATCAAAAACCAATTCACAATGTTTTGACCCTCTGGGTAGCTTTAATAACTGTTCATGAACCTTCTTCTGCTTCTCGAAGTCCTTTACAAAATGCTGTGAACAAGATATGACTAATTCTTCCAAGACCACTGCATTCGAGCAAAATCTTTACAGCAGATAGCTCCATCTCATCTCCCCTATAACCATAGACTTTGATGCAATTGAGCTGTGACAAGAAACATGGAGGCACTGGATCCAGTATTCTATCATTTCTTTCATAATCTGAGGACAGGCTGATCATGCTCCAATTAGAAAGAGGATATTAAAAGCCAAAATTTGTATATCCCACAATTTCTATTAACTAAATAAAAAGAGGCTATGCCTTTTTTTTCTTTTTTTAGTTTTGAACAGTAGTTAGTCTTCCCTTTGTACTTTTTTTTTTCTTTTATATATATTGTTACACTGACACAACAAATTTCACAATATTTTCACAATTATTGAGGTATCAATTTCTTATAAGTCAAAATAAAATAATAAAATATGAAACCGTGACCAATCACAACTAAAAATAAATATTTTGTGAAAATGTTATAACACTTGTTGGGTGAATGTGTAAAGACTACAGTATTTTTGGTTTGTTCAATATGTACTGTTCATCGCTTTTTTTTTCTTTTTCTTTTTTTCCCAATCATCGATTTGTGCTCTTTTTTTCTATATATAAAAAGAGAGAATAGGCTCATGAATAGTGTTATGAACAATATTTTTGATTTAGTGACTTGCCTTTTTCTCCCTTTCTTTTCCTTCAAGTTCACGAACTTAGTTTGAGCTTCTTTTTTTTTCTTTTAAAGGATCTTTATATGTTTACTTTCTACTTGTAATGTAAGCTTACATTGTATACACACAAAAAGTAGCAAATATTATATACATTTGCAAAAAACATTTGTACAAATTTTGCAAATGTGTACAACATTTACCAATTTTTATGAGTTTACAATATAAATTTACATTGTAAGTGCAATGTATATTTCCATATATATATATATATATATATATATATATATATTATATATAAAAAGAGTGAATAGGAAAAGTTACAGTAATTTTACTACAGTAGTTTTTGTTTATTTAACTTTCACTATTTTGCTGGCCTTTTTTTTTTCTTTTTTCTTTTCTCTTTTTTTTTTTTTTTTTTTTTTTTGTGAATGCATAAAGTTGTAGTATATTTGCTATATTATTTTTAGTTTGTCCACAATAATTTTCACAACACTTTCATAACAAATCAAATATGGTAAATTGTTATTGGTTCTAATTTAAACTTACCAATAAAACTACTTTTTTACTCACCAATAACAACTTGTAGTAACCTACTACTTATGATTTGTTATGAAAATGTCATGGACATAACATTTTTTGTGTGAAAAATGTTAAGACGTCTTGATATTGTCACAATATTTTCAAAATTGTTGAGTTGTCAATTCTTTACAAGTTAAAATAAAATATAACAAAATTACAAAAGTATTATGAAAATGTTGCGTCATTATGTCATGTTTTTAGAAATTTTTTGTTGGTTTAATCAACTTTGTTGAGCCAAAATTCACTATTCTACATACAATTTTCTTAAGTTGACTTTTTGTATATTTTTTTCTTTACACGTTATTTTAAGTAAAAACACATAATTTTGCACACAAAAATTTAAGAAAAAAAAATTTTCCATCCTTTATGTTTGGGGTAGTTTACAATTCTTCTTTAAACTTTAAAATCAAACAATTTTTCCCTTAATATTTTGGAAAAGAGCGAAAATAGATCATATTATTATTCTCTCAGTTAAACCCTAATGAAAACTTAAGATTCTTAAAATATTTTATTGTGTAATGTCTAAATTACTCCTGCTAAATTTTAACATACTAAAAATTTTCTTTACGTATTTTGAGTTTTAAATGATAAAAATTCTTAGAAAGTTAGAATGATGATATTCGATAACACATGCCTTTTGTTATCTTTTTTTTTTTTTTTTTTAATTTTAAATTTCTTAGCAAAACTCAATTGTTTATTGTTAGAAGATGATGTTATTTGTTATCATTCTTAGAAGTTTTTAGAGAATAGATATATTGTTTTTAGCAAGTAGTTACTAAAAAACTATTATAGTTAAATAAATATTTATATGTTAAATAGCTACCCTAACTTTGTGGTTGATCTTTTTTTTTTTTTTTTGTCAAAGGTCTTATAGTTGAATTGGCACATCTCCATGCACAAAGTGCTTAGGGGGTTTAGGGGGGGAAAGAGTTCATGCTACGGGGTTAGCAGTATGTTGTAATTATCTCATAAAAAAAAAATAAAAAAAAACTTTGTGGTTGATCAAAATTCTCAAACGAATGAGATTAAGTTTTTACGACATAATTATCAAAATTCTTAAAATTAATGTCTCTTTTGATCAATGTAAATCTCTATATACTTTAAAAATCAAATTATTCATATCTTTGTTTTGTAATACAAATAAAATTTAGAATTAATCTTAATTATTGCAGTACTTTTTTTCCACAGAAAGCACATATCTTGCACGTGCTGCCCTTACTAGTATATATAAAAAGTGCCAATGCGCAAACATTGTTTTTGTACAATGCATTTGGTTTGTTGAACCCGCATTGTGCATTGGCCTTCATTTTCTTTTCTTTTTTCTTTTTTTTTTCTTGCCGGTTTTGTTTGTGCTTTTTGTTTTTTGTATTTTCTTTTAAATATTTATTATTTATATGTACATATTCAATTAATTACACAGACTTAACAAATTCCTACAATATTTTCACAATTATTTGACAATCTACACTGTTCATGGGCCTCTTTTTCTTTTTCTTTTTTCTTTTTTCCACTGCATGCCAATTTTGCTTGAGCTCTTTTTGTCTTTTCTTTTAAATATTTATATGCGCATACACAGTTACACTAACACAACACATTCTTACAATATTTTCACAATTATTGAGATGTCAATTTTTTAAATGTCAAAATAAAATAATAAAATAAGAGACTAAGAATTACTACCATCTAAAACTCAAAATACGTGAAGAAAATTTTGGGGATGTTAAAATTGAGTGAGAATATTTTAGACATTACACAATAAATATTTTAAGAATCATAAGCTTTTATTAAGGTTTAACTGAGAGAATAACAATATGACATATTTGCTATTTTCTAAAATATTATGGGAAAAATTTCTTGATTTTAAAATTTAAGGAGTAATGCTATGTCCACAACATTTTCATAATAATTTCACAACAAATTTTACCTGGCAAGGTATTTTTGATGGATAAAAAAGTGATATCAATAGTGAGCTCAGTTTAAAATCAATAACAACTTGTCATTTAGAATTTGTTCTAAAAATGTTATGAATGTAGCATTTCTCTCAAATAAAATAAAAAAATATCTATTCAAACCCCAAAAATGAAGGTATTGTGAAAATATTGTGATATTTTATTGTATTCTTAGACTTCTTTTTTAATATAGTCAAAATGGGTGAGCCAAAATTCACAGTTTCACACACAATTTTCTTGTGTCGTCTTTTTTTTTTTTTTTTTTTAATGCATAATGTTAAAACCAGTAATAATTTTTCACCTAAAATTTGTTGTGAAAATGTTGTGAACATAAAAAAATAAAATAATAATATCAAACTAAAACCTATCATAGCTGGGAATAAAAAAAATTGCGAAAATGTTGTGACATTTTGTTGTGTTCCTATGATTCTTTTTGTGTGACATTTTGTTGTCTTCCTAGGCTTCTTCTTTTTTTTTTGTTTAGTCAAATTTGGTAAGCCAAAATTCATTGTTTTAGGCACAATTTTCTTCAATTGGCTTTTTATTTTATTTTTTTGTTTTTTTTTTAATACATGGTAAAAAGTGGTTAGCCCAATTTAAAATCAGTAACAATTTACCACCTACGATTTATTAAGAAAATTTTATGAATGTAGCATTACTCTGAAATAAAATAATAAAATATCATACCAGAACCCACCATAGCTAGAAATAAAAGTATTGTAAAAATATCGTGACATTTTATTGTGTTCCTAGACTTCATTTTTGATTTAGTCAATTTGTTGAACCAAAGTTCATTGTTTTATGCATAATTTTTTTAGGTTGATTTTTTTTAACACATTGTTTCAAGAAAAGGAAAAAAAAAAAACACACACACACACATTGTTTTACATACACACACACACACACACATTGATGAAGTAGCACTTTTCTCCTTTATGTTTTGGGTAGTTTCATTCCCCCCTAAATTAAAGTTGAATAATTTCCTCCTTTATATTTTTGTAAATGAGCATATACTCCTACTGTTACTCTCTTAGTTAAACCCTAACAAAATCTTATAATTCCTAAAATATTCCATTATGCAATGTCTAAAATACTCCTAAATTTTAATGTCCCAAAAAATTTCTTCTTGTATTTTGAATATTATGTGGTAGACTAGTAGTCATGTTTGGAAAGTTAGAATGATGTTATATGATGTTCTATTTGTTACCTAAAGAACACTAATTTATTAGATTTAAATCTTCTAGACTTATAATTTTATCTAATAGAAACTTTGAAGACAGATGTCTTTTGTTATTTTGTTCTTTTTTTAATTTCTTTTCCTACTTAAAAGGGTGTTCATTAAAAATAAGTAAGCTAAACATCGTAGTTAGACTTATAAAATAAAATGATAAAGAATGATATATGAATAATAAAATCTTCATTGTAGATGGTTGCAAGTATTTAATTTGATGAAGATCTTCAAAAAAAATTTAGCATATATCATCATTCATTGCGAAAATTTAAATATTGTGAAAAGATGAAGACATTTATTATCATTCCTTATAGCATTTTTTGGTGAGTAGATATTACATTTAGTAAATAGGTTCTAAGAAATTGTCATAGTAAATACTAAATAGATATTCAAATAGCTATTTTAAATTTAAGTATCATGATTTCATACTTTTTCAACAAACAAAAAAATATATATATTAATTTTCTCGCTAAAGGGGCAGCACGTGCAGTCCACACTAGTCTCTGATGAAATGACAATAATTTTATATCCCATTAGAAGAAGGTTTTTTTTTTTTCCCCCCTATTGAGAATGCCCATTAGAAGAACTTAAAAAACCCGAAATGCAAGTCCCCCAAGAATTTAATTTTAATCAAATGAATAAAAGTGTAAGGAAAAAATAATTACAAGAAGTTGTAATAGTGTTTTCTTTTGTTTGGAGTCTTTGGACTGTCAAAAGAGTTAGCCAAAGTATCTCCCAACTCCCAAGTTTTACAGTGGCCTTCATTTTTTTTTTTAAATAAATTACTTACTACGAAAAAACAAAAAAGAAGTTCCATTTAATAAATTTGCAACATAATCCCCTGTAACATGAAATGGCCATATATTTCAAGGGAATAGCTTTGCAATTTAGGATAAACATTTTCATAACCTTTTTTCCTTTTCCCATATAAAAAAGTAAAAAGTTGTGATTGATTTGTAGTAAGGAAAAAAAATTGTGATCATTTAAGGTGGGTCTATCACGGATTGCACTCTTATTAAATTCCAATCAGATAGTCACATTAAGGCTTGTGAAAAAACTATTAAAAAAAATGTGTTTTTTGTTTTAAATGGGAAATTATTTGATACTCTTGTCATATCTTCTTTTTTTTCTTTTAGAAACAAAAACTCTTCACCAATAAAAATAAATAATCGGTTCTCAAAAAAATAAAATAAAAATAAATAACCTAATATTAAATTTTTTTTTTTTTACATGACCATTTGAACTTGTCATTTTATTTTTTTTGTCAGGTTATTTGTTTTATTGATGTGCAGTAAAAAGGTACAGATTCAAATTTATATTAGTCTCTTCATACATGCTCTTTGTTTAAATTTTTTTCAAATAAAATGAACGAAATGAAATAAAAATAAAATTTTAAAAATCACTTCCTAAATAATTTAATATAGCACACACATTGGTTAATACAAACAGGATGAGATCACCTTTCATTGAAACATCCATTTCCCTTCAATTTTTTTATATAAATGTAAGGTATGTGACATTTAAAAATCAAATAAATGATATGTGAATAAAGATTAGAGGGAATTGAAAATTTCAATTAGAGGGAATCTACATATAAGCGAATGAGATTAATAGATAATAATTTTAAATGGTTAAGAGTATTATGAGAAATTAAAAACAATTAAGAAACATATACAATTAAGGGGTTGTGAGATATGTAGTGGAGCCATAGTAAATTTAAATTACCAAAAATACAATTAAGGGAAACATGTAAAATTAAGGGTTTGTGAAACATGTACAAAAGTCTTGCAGTTAGGATTCAAATTGCCCCTTCCCTAATTGTGACAATTGAATTATAAAAAAATGGATAAATTTAAATTGTTACAATTACTTATATGTCATCCTTATTATTTTTCTTTTAGAAGACTTTTAATTATTCAATGGGGCTAGTTTTGACAAAACAAAAACTAGACACCAAAGAATCACATTGTTATGAAATATAGATTAGATAATAATATTGTTTTGAGGGTTCTAGTTAGCTTAACTGATAATGTCCCTAATAATTGAATAAAAGATCTTGAATTTAACTCTCGCCTACACCTAAAATTAATTAGTTTTTATTGAAACTCTTTCAATAATAATATCGTTCTATATGGTAATAAAAATTTGTGTTATAAATTACACAATGTGGGCTTTTTTTAAATTTCTTCCCCTTTTTGACCATAACATGTGTCTGCATAGGTTGTGGTCCTAGTGGGCGGAGTTTATTGAAAGGCAAGAAGAGCCCAGCACTCATGAAAAATGGGCTTCCTGCACTACTACAGCTACCAAACACACCTTCAAACTTGTGTGCCCAAGGCCCACACTAGTGAACCTTCCCCTCTCAATAACACTATTATAATGCCTGACAGACTAGGGATTGAAGATTCCAATTCGAGTGATTCTCAATTACAACGACTCTATCACAACTCGGACATTGCAAACTTTAAATGTTTGCCGCATCAAAATTGTGGTTAAAAATTTTATGGTCCTAGAATTTTTCTCTTAGATTGACATTATTAACTATGTATAGATCATTGAATAGAGTGAAGAGCAACTCAACACAATTTTAATGAGAACCTATACGTAACCAGATTACAAAACTTTCGTGGTAAAAAGCGACAGCCAAACGACAAGTAACACTAACGACAAACTATACTCAGCCACAGTGCCTAATTTTATTATTAACAAAAGTTATAGCACATACGTATATTGGTTTTTTATTATTATTATTATTATTATTATTCTATATGTATATTAGTTGTAACATCTATTTCTTTTTCTATTCTTTTCTTAATATATATAAAATATTTTTTTTAAGAAACTTTTTTCTTTTTAATCTAAAACAATCCTTAAAAAATAGACACAACCCCCAAATCAGTATCAAATAGTCTTCACCTCACAAGTAAGCCTTTCATAGAACAATAAATTCAACCAACCATCTAAGACCGCACTAGATTTTCCCCCAAAAAAAAAAAAATTCACTTACAGTCTAACACTGAACACATAAATCAAGCATAAGCATATAGCTTGGAGGATAACTAATCATCACCAAATAGCAAAAAGGATTATTAGATACCAGCAAGTTACATGGGTAAAAGATCAAGGGAGGAAAAAACAGGAAATCAGTCTTTCAAGTTCAAGGTATAATGAAATAACTAGACAAATGTTTTCATGTTCCAAGAGAGAGTTATTTATGACTTCTTTGAGAACAACCTCAAGAAGGTCATATCTTCATACTAATAACCACTAGCCTAAATTGAAGCCAAGTATATTTTATCACCAATGATACAAAGAAAGCTAGAAAGTTTAAGGGAAATTGTTTATTGCTTCCTACTCATTACCCCATCTTCTCAATTAGACCATATAATGGTCATATTTTGAGCAAACCCACTTATTTTCTTCCTTTAGTAGCTAGAATTTATTCCATCTGTTTTAGCTTCATAACTCGTAGGTACTGTACTACACATAAATTGAGTGTAAGCTTATAGCTTGGACAATTCAAAAATATATTATCAAATAACCAAAAAAAAAAAAAAAAACATTACATAATAGCAAGTTACATAGGTATGTAGAAGGTCAAGACAGGAAAAAAGGGAAATCAGTTTTTCAAATTCGAAGTATAATGAAATAGGAATTAATGGCTTTTCTGGAGGTAAAAGCTCAAGAAAGGTTCTAATTAAAAACCAATTCACAATGTTTTGACCCTCTGGGTAGCTTTAATAACTGTTCATGAACCTTCTTCTGCCTCTCTAAGTCCTTTGCAAAATGCTGTGGACAAGATATGACTAATTCTTCCAAGACCACTGCATTCTTGAGCAAAATCTTTACAGCAGATAGCTCCTCCTCGTCTCCCCCATAATCATAGACTTTGATGCAATTGAGCTGTGACAAGAAACATGGAGGCACTGGATCCAGTATTCTATCATTTCTTTCATAATCTGAGGACAGGCCGATCCCCTAAATTATCATTACAAAGTGAATGTTTAAACCATCATGGGAAATCAGAAAAATAATATAGAACACATACAGGATAATAATCAATGTAGTGCTGGTGAAGTTACCTCACTAAATTCCATTGTCTTAAGATGGGGAGAATTTTGCAATATCTTCAACAGTGCTACACTGTCGAGATTAACTGACCCTTCTTCCAATGCCAAATACTCCAAATTATTGAAGATAGGCATATGAGGTAGGAGTTCTACAACTTCTACTGCATATGTTAAAACCTATGAACAACAATGCGTCATAATTAAGAGACCTTCTGTGGCAAGAATATAAGAAGGCATTTGCAATTATAAAAGCGTGCAAATATGGATGCTTGATTAATGAATATGAGATAAGCCACGAGAAGATTAAAAACAAAAACTAAAGTAATTTCCAATCATTTACTGATGCAGGTATTTGGCTCAGGTTGTAAGATATTGGATGAGGTCAGGAATGATAGGTCATTCATTTAGCATATGGATCCATATAACTGTAGTTCAAATTGTCAGAAAAGCTGTTTCTGTTCTATAGCTTTACCAGACTAGGAAATACTTATCTAACTTTTTTGTATATATTGTCAAATGTATCAACAGAGAACTGCTAAAACTAACAGCCTTTTTCCAATAGTTGTCGAAGACATTTATATCAGAGCCATTAGAGTCAATTGCTCACAATTCTTCTTGATGACCAGCTTAACCCTTGTTAATGGCTACCACTAGATCTTCCACACCCCAGTATCCCTACCTGTCAACTTTGAACATTGGGAACTATGTATCCCTTAGCCACATTTATTCTTTTCCTCTATTATATTTTATCTAAAGTCATTCTTACTACTACTTAATGGATGAGCTTTTTTTTTTATTCAATTCACTAATGTTATTTTGGGTCAAACTCCACCTTTTTTCATTCTTTCAACTTGGATCAACTTACTTTTTTAGACCGGTGCATTAGTTGCTCTCCTCTAAAAATGACCAAACCATTTCAAGCCACTCTCCCTCATCTTTTCATCAATAAGAGCTACCCTTATCTTAAAGTGGATTTCCTCATTTCGAATCCTATCTTTTCATGTATTTTTACTTATTCATCTTAACATTCTCGTTCCACTACACTTATTTTGTGAATATGTTGCAACTTAACAGCCCAATATTACATTCGCTACCATAGAGAATAACTGGTTATATAGCAATCTTATAAAAATTTCCTTTTAACTTAATTCTATGATCATACAATACTCTTGATACACTTCTCCACTTACCCTGCTCTTATCCAATGATTCACATCCTCTTCAATCTCCCCGTCTTTATGAATTGTTGATCCAAGATATAGAAAGTTGTCACTCTTTAGTATCTCTTCACCATCAATTCTTGCCGCTCCTTCGTTTCTATTTCACTTTTACTAAACTTACATTCCATGTACTGTGTTATAGTGCTACTTAATTAAAAGCCTTTAGATTATAGAGCGTCTCGCCAAATTTCTAACTTGGCATTAATTCCATTTCTAGTTTAATCCACTAAAAACTATATCATTTGCAAAAAATATAGATGAAGGGACTTTCCCTTGGATCAATTTAGTTAGTTCATCTATCACCAATGGAAAGAGTTAATGCCATGTTAGAAAGGCAAATAAAAACTAAAAATTCTCATCATTCATCTAATTTGCTTGACCATCAATTTTATTGATCTAAAATTCCAACTCAACTCAAAATATACATGGAATAAATTTATAGTAGACCCATTTTCAAATTTTGGAAACTCCATTATAAGTATGGATTGCCTTGTAATGTGTTATAAATCAAGTGAATGAAAGATATAGCCATTTGACTTTTGATGTTGGAGATGTAGGTCTTAATGACTGCACCATTATAATCTCTTTTGTTCTTCCTTTCTGAATTTCTCTTTTATGTTCAATAATATTCCAAGTTTTAAAAGGTATATTGAACTTTTATATGGGATTTTGGCTTAGATACCAACAAAGGCAGTGGCTTGTAAGCAAAGTTAAGAAAAAAATTGATTACTATATGATGAAATGTTTGTTCAAGTGTTAAACATAGTGTTTAAACTTAGTTAAGTTTTATTCGCATATAATTAATTGTTCAGGACTCAGGGGTCAAGACTCATTATGCGATAAAATTTCCTCATCCATAAGAATATTCTTCAAACATGCATCACAAGATTCAAAACTCAACAAACATGAAAGCACAAAATGCTATTCTGACATTAGCCTCAACCTTTAATCAGTTACCTTTTCCAATTTAATGTAAACGATACATAATTATGCAAGCAATGCAAAGGAGGAATTAAACACTTGATACAGTTAAAAAATAAAAATAAACTAAAAAAAAACAATAAACAAGCTTATAAAGAGAGAAGAAAGCATACCTCAACAGCACGGAATACAAGTGTTAGTTCTTTTACACTAGAGAACCCTGTAAGAAGCATATACATGCGGTGGGCAATTTGTATTTTGCTCTCATTATACCAACTAGCAAGAACTGATGCCCCTACAAGTGAGGGTGTGTTGTGTACATGGTATTCATGGCAGAATTCACCAACATAACAAAAGTAATTGAGGCAAACTCCAGAAATCATGACCTGACAACCATTTTCATCATTCTGATTTTCCCTATCGTCAACTATACGAATTAAAAGAAGCTTTGGAGCAGAAATACTCACAACCTTAAGATTCACCCAGTTGCAATTCTCTAATTCCAACTCCTCAAGGACTGGCAGCCCAGAAAAAAGCTTCTCGGTTGAGTGCTCTTTCGTAAATGTAACAAACCTAAAATTTAAGGTCTTGAGATTTGTGAAGCAAACTGTAGGAGGAAGTTTGAGGATACAAGGCATTTCAAGTTCTAACTCTGTCAGTGTCATACAAGTAAACAAGCTATGAGGCAATGAAAATGGTTTTCTCAAATTGTAAAGGCCAATATACAGCTGTTGAACATTACGCCTTACTGCAGCAGAGATCCACGCACTTACATGAGATGCATCACGTAGCACATCACAATAGAGAGTGAATGTTTTTATATCAGAAGAGTCGCGAAGAAGAAGCACTCTTTCCACAAAATTCATGAAATGCTTTCTCTTAGCCAGCTCCGACCCATCAAAATAAAGATTGGGAATGGAGGTCCAGAGGTATTCCCACCTCTTGCAAAGTACGCTAGTTCTAATAGCATCTTTTGTTGGAAGTAAGGATAGGATGTATCGAAGAATCTCCTCCGGTAAATTATGTAAGCATTTGATGTTCCTGTCAACAACGTCTTGTTCATCGTTTAGCTTCTGCTTTTTGGGTTGTTGAGTAAGACCACTTCCATCCATAGTTTGAACAATTCCTTTACTCTACAAAATAGTTAAAACATATGGCCGACTCTAACTAATCTGTTGAGAATCCACAGTCGACCCAAAAATTTTGGATTTTGTTTTTATAGCTATAAACATGAGCTATTCCAACAAGTCTAGCTTTTTGGAATCTTGACTAGACTGACCTATCATAATACAAAATCACCACCATTAAATAATTTACATTTTTTTTTCCATACTGGATCTTGTTTACATTTCTAACATTATTACCAAAATCAAGAAAAGAACAGAATTTCCAAAACCATGTATTTTTTTTTTTTTTTTTAATCTTTTGGCCAAATTTGGATCAATTGCAAACTTCAATGCACTAAGAACACAAGACAATCACTGAACAAGAACTATAAAACTAGCATATAAAGATGGTAAAGAAATGGGTAGATAATTACCGGTTGTGCCAGTGGCAGGAACCAAAACGACGTCAGTCGAGTGGCGTTGCGTTTCAGTGTTTGATGTGAGAAAAAAAAGCAGAGAGGGCTTTTGGTTTGGTGGGAAACAAGGTAGAGAATTCCCTCCAAAATGACGGTGAAATAGGTTTTTAAAACGACAGCGTTTGGGCAAGAGGATGTGATGGACCTGGGCTTGTCATAGTAGGCTGACAATTCAGGCTCACCTGGGTTTTTTTTTTTTTTTTTTTTTTTTTTTTTTATTCACTCAACTCAAGGATGATTCAGTTCTTGTCTTTTTATTTTTTTGGCTGAATGATATATGTTTTTTTTTTTTTTTTTAATAAGCAAATAGTGAGAGAAGTGGGAGATGAGTTCAAACCACAAATATGAGGTGATTTAAATGATGTTATTATTGTTGGGCTATCATATATATGCATTCTATTAAGGCAAAATTAGAAACAGTCCAGGCAAAAAATGAATGCAACATGATCTAGTTTCTTCACTTATCATCAATAATAACTTAAGGGGAGGGGAAAAAAAAATTTAGGGATATTGGGGGAAATTAATTATCTCATTCACTTATATTTATATATAACTTATATGCAGGGGTGGAGGTACATATAGTCTTGGGGGGCCATGGTCCCCCCAAAACTTTTGAAATTCTTTTATAGTGCTGTATAAAAATAAATTGGGCCCCTACAAATTATAATGATTGGCCCCTCCAAAAAATTTCACAGAACCTTCTTGCTATATATGGAAGAAAATTGGTCTAGCATAATTGGATAAGCCACCTAATACATGAGTCTAGACTACTCTTAACTCAATTTAAATCATAATAAATTAGAAAGTAACCAAGTGGCCCACCTACTTGCACAATATGCCAAGAACCTGGAGTTTCCAAACTATTGAATATAAGATAATCTCTGGTTTTAGAGTTCCAATTAGCTATGAATATTTATCACCTTCACAGTTTATGCTATTTTTTTTATTTTTTATTTTTTACTGTTGTTTTGATTAGTTTTCTCTTTACTCTAATTTTGGATAATGACTTTCCTTTAAAAAAAATGTCATAGAGATTTGTTCATTGTTAGTTTTTATGTTATTTCCCTTTAAAATATAACAATGATTGCATTTAGCCATTTACAATTCCAATATTTATTTAGTTTCTCAAGTGGACTCCACTCAAACAATATACACACTTTTACCAAAATCTTATAAATCCCTAATCTCTATGTGTCTTTCTTTTTATTTTTTCTAAGAATAGAAAAAGGACGTTGTTCCTATTGTTTCAATTTTAAATGCAATACGCGTTGCTCGAATTGGTGTGTTTTTCTTTTCATTCTTAACCTACAAATTCATTTATTCTGGTCCCATCATCATCATTTTTTCACAAAATTTGATCCTTTTCTCATATTTCCAATTTTTTTTCCTCATATGTTTTTTTCTCATTATCATCATCTCATTTTTATATATTTTTAGTTGATTTTTTGTTTCCTTTTGAATCTAGGCGCCTTATAAGTTATACCAACATTAATATGTTTCTACAACAAAATTTAGGTTGTGCTAGAGATAAGAAACATTCTCAAGTCTTAACCCCCTCCCAATTTGAAAAAGGGAAATTTTGTTAAGAATTTCACTATGAAAATGATAATGAATGTAATTTATTTCATGAATGGTCATCATCAAGCACAATTCTAATATAGGAGATGCGAAGGCTTAAAAAATATATTAAAAAAAAAAAAACTCTTTCATATGTTTCTAGCAAATTGAACAATATTTTTATTATCTTATTTGAGTTTTAAAATATTACAAATTGTTAAATTTGACTATTTTATATAGAATATAATTATTGTATTAATTATGAGTTATGACTAGCATATAAATATATAATTCAGCCCTTCCAAGTGGAAAATCCTGGCTACGCCCCTACTTATATGCATGTCTCTCACAATATGTAGGTTCTACATGTATATATATCCACCCATAGTTGTCAAATCGTGAATCGTATCGTGAATCGATTTTTAATTTTTTCATATTCTGTATCGTATCATATCGTATATCGTAAGATACATAAACACTTAATAAATTTATAAAAAATTATAAATATACATATATAAATGGTATATTCATTATAAATTTTGAATATATTTAACTAATAACTAATTTATTCATCACTTATATAATAATATTCAACAAGCTAACTAAATAAATCAAACTAGCATTTGTTCATAACATACACATTCAAATTACTTAAATTCAAAAGTGATAATATATTACAAATGACCCAAAAATAATAATTTATTTTCATCATATTCATCAAATTACCTAGTCAACCCCATCTAAGTTAACGTTATCATCATGTTTATAATTTTGCAAAATTATTTCTTTATTAAAATTTTCTTCATCATCATTCGTCATTAACATTTACTATCTCTTATTGTTCTTTTCATTTTAATAATTTTTTATAGGTTTTTTTTTTTTTTTTTGGCATTCTAGTTCCTTGGACTTGTAACAATAACGATAAAAACAAAATTAAAATAAAATTTTAAATATTAAAGTGAAAGATAAGTGTATACTGTGTAGTCCAATTGTAGGAGAGAGGGGGAAAAACTTATAAATATGTTATTTTAGTAGGCAAAATTAAGTAAACTAATAATTGTGTGTTAAAAACAAGTCTAACAACTTGTTAGATTCAAATAAAAGTACAAATTTTAACAAAAAATTTTATTTTAAAACATTTGTCTATGTATCGTACGATACGTACGATTTTACGATACGATATGATTTATACGATACGCACACTGTATCGTACGATTCATGAGCACTTATGATATGCCGATATGATACAGAACTTTTTATACACTATACGATACGTATCGTACGATACTGACAAATATGCCCACCACATATAAAATACCATGTCTTTGGCTTTAATGACTGTCAGAGCCATTGCCAAATTGCCTAAACAGGAAGGTCCCTAGCTGCACAGACAAAGACAATGTTGCCTAAATGGTCAATGCATTCTCAGCAAGCCTAAAACTCTAGTGTCAATATTCAACAAGAAATTTTGCTGCAAGGCAACATAAAGTTCTTTTTTTTTTGTTTTAAAGGCAAAGACATAAAGACTTGAAACATATGTCTCACATGGCAATGCAAATATTCACGCATTAATGCAAGATGTACAAAAAGAAAAAATGCAAAATATGTAATCAATTTCTTGTTAAATAGAACTATGTACATAATGTACTACAAAAAAGCAGTAATAGAAAGAAGAATTTTAAAGAACTGATTTATCGGTATTCCCATAACATATAGATCTCACTACATATGCATGGAGACAATTTATTGCTACCATAGTAGTGTGCTTTCTCAAATGGGCGTTCCTTTGTCATATCCTCATGCTAATAACCAGTAGCCTAAATTGAACCAAATATATTTTATCACCAATAATACAAAGAAAGCTAGAAAGTCGAAAGGAAATTGTTCATAACTTCCTACTCATTACCCCATCTTCTCAATTAGACCATATGATAGTCATTTTCTTCCTTTTAGTAGCTAGAATTTATTCCATCTGTTTTAGTTTCATAACTAGTAGGTACTGTACTACACATATATTGAGTGTAAGCTTATAGCTTGGACAATTCAAAACTATATTATCAATTAACAAAAAAGATCATTACATAATATCAAGTTACATGGGTACGTAGAAGGTCAAGACAGGAAAAAAGGGAATTTAGGTTTTGAAGTTCGAAGAATATCAAAATAGGAATTAATGGCTTTTCTGGAGGTAAAAGCTCAAGAAAGGTTCAAATCAAAAACCAATTCACAATGTTTTGACCCTCTGGGTAGCTTCAGTAACTGTTCGTGAACCTTATTCAGATTCTCTAAGTCCTTTGCAAAATGATGTGAACAAGTTATGACTATTTTGTCCAAGACCACTGCATTCTTGAGCAAAATCTTTACAGCAGATAGCTCCTCCTCGTCTCCCTCATAATCATAGACTTTGATGCAATTGAGCTGTGACAAGAAACATGGAGGCACTGGATCCAGTATTCTATCATTTCTTTCATAATCTGAGGACAGGCTGATCCCCTAAATTATCATTACAAAGTGAATGTTTAAACCATCATGGGAAATCAGAAAAATAATACAGAACACATACAGGATAATAAACAATGTAGTGCTGGTGAAGTTACCTCACTAAATACCATTGTCTTAAGACGGGGAGATTTTTGCAATATCTTCAACAGTGCTATACTGTCAAGATTAACCAGCGATTCATCGAATCCCAAATACTCCAAGTTTTTGAAGATAGGCAGATGAGGTAGGAGTTCTACAACTTCTGCATTTGTTAAAGCCTATGAACAGCAATGCATTATAATTAAAAGACTTTCTGTGGCAAGAATACAAGAAGATAACTGCATTTATAACAGCATGCAAATATGGATGCTTGATTAATGAATACAAGATAAGCAACAAGAAGAAAAAATTAGAATTAAACAAGAACTCAAGTAATTTCCAATCATGTACTGATGTAGGTATTTGGCTCAAAGTGGTAAGGATTGGATGAGGTCAGGATAAGTCGTTCATTGAGCATATGAATAAGTTAGACAATAATAAGGATAAGCATGAAGTTACTATATAACTATAGTTCAAATTGTCAGAAAAACTGTTTCTGTTCTACAGCTTTACCAGACTAGGAAATACTTATCTTACTCTTTTGTATATATTGTCAAATGTATCAACAGAGAACGGTTAATATTTTAACAGCCTTTTTCCAATAGTTGTCTAAGACTAAGACATTCATGATATCAGAGCCATTAGAGTCAATTGGTCAAAATTCTTCTTGATAATGAGCTTCAACCTTATTAACGGCTACTACTCCTTCATCTTCCACACCACAGTATCCTTACCTGTCGACTTTGAACATTAGGAACTATTTATCCCTTAAGCTGACCCAAACAAATTTAAAGCAGTAACAACAAAGCCTTAGACCTAAAATTTATGAGTCAGCTATGGATCCTAAACAAATTAGTTAGGATCGGCCACATGTATTCTTTTCTTCCATTCTATTTATCTAAAGTCGTACTCTTTGTTACTTCCTTAATTGACATATCATTTTTTATTACTTCTACTAATGTAATTTTTGGTCATACTTTACTTTTTTTCGTTCCCTCAACTTAGATCATCTAATCCTTTCTTACTGGTGCATTAGTCTCTCTCCTCTCAAAATAATCAAACCATCTCAAGTGACCCTCCTATCTTTCATCAACTAGGGTATACCTATCTTTAAGCGGATTTCCTCATCTTAAATCTTATTTTTCTGTGCATTTCCACTCTTATTTCAACTACTCTTATTTTATAAAATATGTTGTTTCTTAACAGCCCAACATTTGGTACCATAGAGCATAGATGATCAACAGTCTTCTAAAATTTTCTCTTTAACTTAATAGGTATTCTTTTTTCTTTTCTTTTCTTTTTTTGATAAATAACGGAATTGTATTAAAAGAGAAAAACCAGGTACACTGGGAGTGTACATGAAAAACAGTACATCAAACACTTAAACTACAAAGATCAAGCATTTCTAAAAAATTAGAACAAGGAAAAAGATTAAAAGACGAACTCCACTCCAAAATAGACCATTCCTTCCCTTAAAAACATCTTGAGTTCCGTTTTCGCCAAATACACCATAGGACAAAATGAAGAATAGCCCTTCATAAATCAATGTTCCAATGCCCACCAAAGGAACCTTGTCAACTCGAAAATAAGTCAAAAACTCAATGCGGCATAACCCAAAGGAGACCAAAAAGGGTCCACACCATAGACCATAACTCGTAGGCAATAGGACAATGAAGAAGAAGATGATTCACTGATTCCCCACTCTTTTTACACATATAGCACCAATCAATAACTGCAACACCCTTGCACCATAAGTTCTTAAGAGTCAAAATCTTACCTAAAGCGGCAGTCCAAGAGAAGAAAGCAACCCTAGGAGGGATCTTTGAATGCCACACAAATTTCCAAGGGAAAGAAGTTATAGGAATAGAGGAAAGGGAGACATAGAACTCACTCACTTTAAATACTTCTTCCCAAATAGGTATTCTACGATCACACAATACTCATATTGTGTTTCTCCACTTCATCCACTTTGTTTTCATCCTATGATTCACATCATCTTCAATTTCTCCATCTTTATTAATTATTAGTCCAAGATATTGAAAGTTGTCACTCTTTAGTGTTTCTTGACCATCAAGTTCAGTTTCTACTTTTATTAAACTTACATTCCATGTACTATGTTTTAGTCCTTGATTGAAAGTCTTTAGATTCTAAAGCGTCTCGCCAAATTTCTAACATGGCATTAACTCTATTTCTAATTTCATTCATTAAAATCATCTACAAAAAGCATAGACCAAGGGACTTCCTCTTGGATTGATTTAGTGAGTTCATCATGTAGAGTCATCATCGACTCTAGAGTATTAGGCCTAAAATTTTCCAATGTTTTGCATGTGTGACAATAGGTGAACAGTTCAAGACAAAGAAGTGCTCCTTTCTTGACTTTTCTTTTACCATTTTTTCTACTTTTTTTAACTAGTTAGGCAAGTGAATTTAGGATGTTGTTTCCTTGCTTGTCTCCTTAGTGTGGTAGTTGTTCTCTACATAAGGCTAGCTACGGATTGTGTCAATTCATCCAAGAAGTGAGTAGTATTCAAGAAGAAGTGATATAGCTGTCCAAGAATAAGTAGTGAGATAGTAAATAAGTGTAAGGAGAAAAGCAACGAGTAAAAAATTTTGATGAATAATGCAAGAATATTATTAATAATAGAAAGATTGCCAAACCAAGTACATTAGGGATGTACTATGGGGGCACAAATCAAGAAACAAACGAGCAACGGTCAAGAAAAAAAAGAAAATGAAGAACAAGAAAAATGAGAAAAGACTACACTCCATTCAAAGAGAGTGGGTAAGAAAAAAGACTTAATCTTCAGCAAAGAACGTTCACAGCCCTCAAAGCTTCTAGCATTCCTTTCACGCCAAATGCACCAAATCAAGCAATGAGGCACTAATTTCCACACATCAATGTGACGATGGCGCCCAAACTTTCCTTGCCAAGCCTCAAACAACTCAAGAACAGTATGAGACATAACCCATTGAATACCAAACAAGCAGAAAACCAAGGACCACAACTCCCAAGCTATGGAGCAATGAAGTAGAAGATGATCCACCGACTCCCCACACCTCTTACACATATTGCACCAGTCAAGCACTATCACTCGTCTTTTATGAAGGTTGTCTGTTGTTAAGACCTTACCTAAGCAAGCAAACCAAGAAAAGAAAGCCACCCTCGGAGGAACCTTCGATTACCATATCATTCTCCATGGAAAGGAAACGAGAATAGGAGAGTAGAAGGAGCTATAATACCCTCTAACTTGAAATCCTCTATTCCTTACTGGCTTCCAACAAACCTTATCTGGGCCAAACCCCCACATTGTCGAAGTATAGACCAACCCCATAAACCAATCAAAGGCTTCTTCTTCCCAATCTTGTGGTGGACAACGAAATTGCACATTTCAATAAAACCTCCCAGCAGACCAACCCATAACTTCAGCCACCGAGGAATCCTTTGACCTACTAAGACAATAAAGCTCCGGAAAGGCCTCTTGGAGAGTACACTCCCCACACCACACATGCTTCCAAAATTTCACTTTAGTACCATCCCCCACATCATAAACAAGGAGTTTAGAGAAGTTCAACCAGCCACTTCTAATGTATCTCCACAAGCTAACCCTATAAGGACTTGTCACTTTTTTCGTACACCAACCACCCCAAATGTTCCCATATTTGGCCTCTATAACCCTCCTCCATAAAACATTAGTCTCCATGCCATACCTCCATTTGGCCTTTATAACCCTCCTCCATTTTCCTAGCAAGGCAGAATTAAAGTTCTCCAACAGTCTTATACCCAACCCCCCAACCTGCAAAGGCCTACATACCTTGGCCCAATTAACTAAATGTATTTAAGGTTCACCACCAATCCCATTCCACAAAAAATCTTTCTGTAATTTCTCCATACGCTTTGCCACCTTACCCAGTAAAGGAAGAAGGGAAAGAAAGTATGTAGGTAAAGATGAGAGTGAGCTTTTAATGAGTGTCACCTTACCTCCTTTGAATAAATACACTTTCTTCCAGCCTGCTAATCTCCTCTCCATTCTCTCTAAGATAGGATTTCAAACAAATAAATCCTTAAATTTTGCACCTAAAGGAAGGCCCAAATATTTCTAGGGCAAAGAAGATTGCCCACACCCCAACAGACCCACCAAAGCCTCCAAATTATGTACCTCACCAACAGGTACCAATTCAGATTTCCCCAGATTAATATGAAGCCCTGACACCTCCTCAAATCTAGCAAGAATCGCCCTCAAATTAGCAATTTGAGAAGGTTCAGCATCACAAAAAATCAGAGTGTCATCTGCAAATAAAAGGTGAGACACCATCACTGATGTACCAATCGTATTACCCACAAAGAAGCCTGAAAATTGCCCCGCAGAGGCAGCCACATCCATCAAACGACTTAATGCCTCCATCACAATATCAAACAGCAAAGGAGATAAATGATCCCCTTGCCGAAGCCCCTTAGAACTTCCAAAGAAATCAGATGGGCTGCCATTGATCAAAATGGAAAACTTTACAATGGAAATGCAATACCTTATCCATTTTCTCCATTTCTCTGAGAAACCACAGCGCTGAAGCATATACATTAAAAAGTCCCAACTCACATGATCATACACCTTCTCCACATCTAATTTACACAACACACCTGGAACTCCTAACTTCAATCTACTATCAATACATTCAAAAGCAATCAAGACGAAATCCAAAATCTGTCTGCCCTTCACAAAAGCATTTTGTGAATCCAAAATAAGCTCATGCGCCACCCTACTAAGCCGATTAGCCAACACCTTAGAAATAATCTCATAAATCCCACCAACTAAGCTAATAGTCCAAAAGGCCTTGACCTCCACAACATCCACTTTCTTAGGAATAAGGGCAAGGAACGAAGCATTAAGACTCTTCTCAAACACCGCCTGAGCATGGAAATTGTGGAATACAGCCATAATTTCTGTTTTCAAAACACCCTAACAAGGCTGAAAGAATGCCATGGAAAAGCCATCCAGGCCAGGTGCCTTATCACCATTAAAATCATTGATCACCCCTAACACCTCTTCTTCCTCAAAAAGCCTATCTAGCCAACTTGCATCATCCACCGAGATACTAGAAAAATCCACATCATCTAAGACAGGTCTATAAGCCACATCCTCAAAATAAAGCTGCCTATAAAACTACGAGATACAATCTACTGAACATTTTTGTTAAAAACCTCCCAACCCATTCTAATACTTCTCCACGAAATGAAAAACTTATTTGGAATTAAAGGGAATATGGGATCATTTTAATTTAGAAAGAAATTATTTGAAAGCATTGACACCTTCCACACATTGAAGATAAAATTAAGGAATCAATTGTCACGAGCCTAGGAGTAAATCAATGAATTGGAGAAATCAATTATATTGATATGAAATTCAACTTCAAAATATACACAAAATTGATAATTGACTTATTTTCAAATTATGTAAATCTCATTATAAATATGGGTTCCCTTAAGACTTATTATCAACACAGTAAATAAAAGAAGTCACCATCAGGCTTTTGGTGTTGTGGACGTAGGTCTTAGTGACCAAAAAATGTTAATCTCTAATGTTATTTCTTTCTCATATTTTCTTTATATTAATACTTCAAATTAGTTCATACCAAAATTAGCCTTTATTGACTAATTTTCTTGTACTCCCAAAAAAAAAGTTTTATTTTTTTATATAATTCCATAGCTGGGGGAGGAAGGATTGAACCCTAAACGTCTCTGTTAGAAATACTAGAAAGTGTCAGCTAGTTGAGCTACCAGACTCTTGACAAAAAAAGTACAATAATTTCATAAGACAGCTCCAAGCTTTGGGTTCAATTTCTGCAAGTTGTGTATTTCATCAAAGATTAATCCACAACTTGAGGGGTTATTGGAAAGTATCACTTTCTACCAAGTGAAGATGAAATCAAATGATTGATTGCTAGAAGTAAATCACGGGGTTGGGGAAATCAATCATATTGATCTGAAATTCCAACTCAACCCAATAGATGTAATAAATTAATAGTTGACCTAGTTTCAAATTCCATTATAAATATGGATTGCCATGTAATGTCTTATAAATCAAGTGAATGAAAGATAGTTTTGACTTTTGATGTTGTATATGTAGGTCATAATGACTGAACCATGTTAATATCTTTTGTTCTTCCTTTCTTAATTTCTCTTTATGTTCAAAAATATTCCAAAGTTTTGACAGGAATATTGAATTTTTAAATGGGAGTTTGGCTTAGATATACCCACAAAGGCAGTGGCTTGTAAGCAAAAGTTAAAAACAGTTTTGAATATTATATGAAGAAATATTTTTGTTAAGTGTTAAAAAAAATGCTTCAAGCTTAGGTAAGTTACTGCATATAATTAATTGGTCAGGATTCAAGACTCGTTATGAGTGGTAAAATTTCCTCGTATGTAAGAATATTCTTCAAACATGTGTCACAAGACTCAGAACTCAACAAACATGAAAGCCCAAAATGCTATTCTGACATTAGCTTCAACCTTTAGTCGGTTACCTTTTTCCAACTTGATATAAATGATACATATTTGTGCAAGCAATTCATACAGTTAAAAATAAAAAACAAAAAACAAAAACAAGACAACCTTATAAAGAGAGAAGAAAGCATACCTCAAGAGTAGAGTTTGTAAGTAATAGTTTTTTTACTCTATAGAACCCTGTAAGAAGAACATACATGCGGTGGGCAACTTGCCTTTGTCTCTGAAGAGACCAATCGACAAAAATTGATGCATCTACAAGTGAGGATGAGTTGTATACACGGTATTCATTGTAGAATTCACCAAAATAATAAAATACATTGAGACTGACTCCAGAAATCATGACCCGACAACCCTTTTCATCATTCTGATTTTCTGTATCTTCGGTTATGCCAATATAAAGAAGTTTTGGAGCAGAAATACTCACAACCTTAATATTCACCCACTTGCAATAATCTAATTCCAACTCCTCAAGGACTGGCAGTCCAGAAAAAAGCTTCTGGGTTAAGTACTCATTGGAAAATGTAACATATCTAAAACTTAAGGTCTTGAGATTTGTGAAGCAAATTGTAGGAGGAAGTTTGAGGATACAAGGCATTTCAAGTTCTAACTCAGTCAGTGACATACAAGTAAACAAGCTATGAGGCAATGAAAATGGTTCTCTGAAATTGTAAAGGCCAATATACAGCTGTTGAACATTACGCCTTACTGCAGCAGAGATCCACGCACTTACATGAGATGCATCACGTAGCACATCACAATAGAGAGTGAATGTTTTTATATCAGAAGAGTCGCGAAGAAGAAGCACTCTTTCCACAAAATTCATGAAATGCTTTCTCTTAGCCAGCTCCGACCCATCAAAATAAAGATTGGGAATGGAGGTCCAGAGGTATTCCCACCTCTTGCAAAGTACGCTAGTTCTAATAGCATCTTTTGTTGGAAGTAAGGATAGGATGTATCGAAGAATCTCCTCCGGTAAATTATGTAAGCATTTGATGTTCCTGTCAACAACGTCTCGTTCTTCGTTTAGCTTCTGCTTTTTGGGTTGTTGAGTAAGACCACTTCCATCCATAGTTTGAACGATTCCTTTAATCTACAAAATGCTTTATCAGATACAAGACCCAGAAACAGCTGCTATATTAAGAACATAGTGAGATACAAAATAGTTAAAACATAAGTTTTTTATAAGCTACTTCATAAACATATGGCAGATCCTAACTAATCTGTCGAGAATCCATAGCCGACCTCAAAATTTTGGATTTTGTTTTTATAGCTATAAACATGAGCTATTCCAACAAGTATAGCTTTTTGAAATCTTGACTAGACTGACCTATCATAATACAAAATCACCACCATTAAATAATTTACTTTTTTTTTTTTACCTACTGGGTCTTGTTTACATTTCTAACATTATTACCAAAATCAAGAAAAGAACAGAAATTCCAAAACCATGTTTTTTTTTTTTTTTTTTTTTAATAATCTTTTGGCCAAATTTGGATCAATTGAAAACTTCAAAGAGGATAATCACTGAACAAGAACTATAAAACTAGTATATAAAGATGGTAAAGAAATGGGTAGATAATTACCGTTTGTGCCACTGGCAGGAACCAAAACGACGTCGGTGGACTGGCGTTTCGGTGTTTGATGTGAGAAAAGAAAGCAGAGAGGGTTTTTGGTTTGGTGGGAAACAAGGTAAAGAATTCCCTCCAAATTGACCGGTGAAATGGGTTTTTAAAACGACAGCGTTTAAGGGAGAAGATGTGATGGACCTGGGCTAGTCATCGTCGGCTGACAATTCAGGCCCACTTGGAGTTTTTTTTTTTTTTTTTTGATAGGAAGCCCACTTGGATTTTATTCACTCAACTCAAGGATGATTCAGTTATTGTCTTTTTATTTTTTGGCTGAATGATATATGTTTTTTTTTTTTTTTTTAATAAGTAAATAGTGAGAGAAGTGGGAGACAAGTTCAAACCACAAGCATGAGGTGCTTTAAAGGATGTTATAATTGTTAGGCTATCATATATAGGCATTCTATTAAGACAAAATTAGAAACAGTCCAAGCAAAAAAATGAATGCAACATGATCTAGCTTCTTCAATTATCATCAATAATAACTTATTGGGGAGGGAAAAAAAAAATTAGGGATATTGGGGGAAATTAATTATCTCATTCGCTTATATTGTTATATAACTTATATGCATCTCTCACAACATGCAGGTTCTACATGTATATATACCCACCACATATAAAATACCATGTCTTTGGCTTTAATGACTGTCAGAGTCATTGGCAAATTGCCTAAACAGGAAGGTCCCTAGCTGCACAGACAAAGACAATGTTGCCTAAATGGTCACTGCATTCTCAGCAAGCGTAAAACTCTAGTATCAATATTCAACAAGAAATTTTGCTGCAAAGCAACATAAAGTTCTTTTTTTGTTTTTAAGGCAAATACATAAAGACTTGAAACATGTCTCACATGGCAATGCGAATATTCATGCATTAATGCAAGATGTACAAAAAGAAAAAATGCAAAATTAGTAATCAATTTCTTGTTAAATAGAACTATATACATAATGTACTACAAAAAAGCAGTAATAGAAAGAAGAATTTTAAAGAACCGATTTATGGGTATTCCCATATCACATAGATCTCACTACATGTGCATGGAGGCTACTTATTGTTACTATAATAGTGTGCCCTCTCAAATGGGCGTTCATTTGTCATATCTTCATGCTAATAACCAGTAGCCTAAATTGAGACCAAATATATTTTATCACCAATAATACAAAGAAAGCTAGGAAGTCAAAAGGAAATTGTTCATAACTTCCTACTCATTACCCCATCTTCTCAATTAGAGCGTATGATAGTCGTATTTTCTTCCTTTTAGTAGCTAGAATTTATTCCATCTGTTTTAGCTTCATAACTAGTAGGTACTGTACTACACATATATTGAGTGTAAGCTTATAGATTGGACAATTCAAAACTATATTATCAATTAACAAAAAAGATCATTACATTATAGCAAGTTACATGGGTACTTAGAAGGTCAAGACAGGAAAAAAGGGAATTTAGTTTTTGAAGTTCGAAGTATAATGAAATAGGAATTAATGGCTTTTCTGGAGGTAAAAGCTCAAGAAAGGTTCAAATCAAAAACCAATTCACAATGTTTTGACCCTATGGGTAGCTTTAATAACTGTTCATGAACCTTCTTCAGCTTCTCAAAGTCCTTTGCAAAATGATGTGAACAAGTTATGACCATTTTGTCCAAGACCACTGCATTCTTGAGCAAAATCTTTACAGCAGATAGCTCCTTCTCGTCTCCCTCATAATTACAAACTTTAATGCAATTGAGCTGTGACAAGAAACATGGTGGCACTGGATCCAGTATTCTATCATTCCTTTCATAATCTGAGGATAGATTGATCTCCTAAATTATCATTACAAAGTGAATGTTTCAACCAAAATCAGAATAATAATATAGAACACATACATGATAATAAACAATGTAGTGCTAGTGAAGTTACCCCATAAAACTCCATTGTCTTAAGACACGGAGATTTTTGCAATATCTTCAACAGTGCTACATTGTCAAGATTAACCAGCAATTCATCGAATGCCAAATGCTCCAAGTTTTTGAAGAAAGGCATATGAGGTAGGAGTTCTACAACTTCTACTGCATATGTTAAAGCCTATGAACAGCAATGCATTATGAATTAGGAGAATTTCTGTGGCAAGAATACAAGAAGATAACTGCATTTATAACAGCATGCAAATATGGATGCTTGATTAATGAATACGAGATAAGCAACAAGAAGAAAAAATTAGAATTAAACAAGAACTTAAGTAATTTCCAATCATGTACTGATGTAGGTATTTGGTTCAAAGTGGTAAGGATTGGATGAGGTCAGGATAAGTCGTTAATTGATTTGATGAATAAGTTAGATAAGAATAAGGATGAGCATGAAGTTACTATATAACTATAGTTCAAATTGTCAGAAAAACTGTTTCTGTTCTACAGCTTTACCAGACTAGGAAATACTTATCTTACTCTTTTGTATATATTGTCAAATGTATCAACAGAGAACGATTAATATTTTAACAGCATTTTTCCAATAGTTGTCTAAGACTAAGACATTCATGATATCAGAGCCATTAGAGTCAATTGGTCACAATTCTTCTTGATAACCAGCTTTGCCCTTATTAATGGCTACCACTCCTTCATCTTCCACACCCCAGTATCCTTACCTGTCGACTTTGAATATTGGGAACCATTTATCCCTTAAGCTGACTCAAACAAATTTAAAACATCAACAATAAAGCCTTAGACCTAAAATTTAGGAGTCAGCAATGGACCCTTAACAAATTAGTTAGAATAGGCTACATGTATTCTTTTCTTCCATTCTATTTATCTAAAGTCATACTCTTTGTTACTTCCTTAATTGATATATCATTTTTTATTACTTCTACTAATGTAATTTTTTATCATACTTTACCTTTTTTTCATTCCCTCAACTTAGATCACCTAATCTTTTCTTACCAATGCATTAGTCTCTCTCCTCTCAAAAGAATCAAACCATCTCAAGTGACCCTCCTTTATCTTTTCATCAACTAGGGTATACCTATTTTTAAGCGGATTTTCTCATTTTAAATCTTATTTTTCCGTGCATTTCCACTCTTATTTCAACTACTCTTATTTTATAAATATGTTGTTTCTTAACGGCCCAACATTTGGTACCATAGAGCATAGATAGTCATACAACAGTCTTCTAAAATTTTCTCTTAAACTTAATAGGTTTTTCTTTTTTTCTGTTCTTTTTTTGATAAATAACAGAATTGTATTAAAAGAGAAAAACAGGGTACACCGGGGGTGTACATGAAAAACAGTAAGGTATGAAAGAGGAGAGATTTAAGATCCGAAATAGACCGTTCTTTCCCTTAAAAACATCTTGAGTTCCGTTTTCTCCAAATACACCATAGGACACAATGAGGAACAGCCCTCCATAAATCAATGCTCCAATGCCCACCAAAGAAACCTTGCCAACTCAAAAATAAGTCAAAAACACTATACGGCATAACCCAAAGGAGACCAAAAAGGGTCCACACCATAGACCATAACTCATAGGCAATAGGACAATGAAGAAGAAGATGATTCACCGATTCCCCACTCTTTTTACACATATAGCACCAATCAATAACTGCAACACCCTTATACCATAAGTTCTCAAGAGTCAAAATTTTACCTAAAGCGGTGGTCCAAGAGAAGAAAGCAACCCCAAGAGGGATCTTTGAACACCACACAAATTTCCAAGGGAAAGAAGTTACAAAGAGTAGAGGAAAGGGAGACATAGAACTCACTCACTTTAAAATACTTATTCCCTAATAGGTATTCAATGATCACACAATACTCCTGATGTGCTTCTCCACTTCATCCACTCTGTTTTTATCCTATGATTCACATCATCTTCAATTTCTCCATCTTTATTAATTATTAGTCCAAGATATTGAAAGTTGTCACTCTTTAGTGTTTTTTGACCATCGAGTTCAGTTTCTACTTTTACAAAACTTACATTCCATGTACTATGTTTTAGTCCTTCTTAATCGAAAGTCTTTAGATTCTAAAGCATCTCGCCAAATTTCTAACTAGGCATTAACTCTATTTCTAGTTTCATTCATTAAAATTATATCATCTGCAAAAAGTATAGACCAAGAGACTTCCTCTTGGATTGATTTAGTGAGTTCATCATGTAGAGTCATCATCAACTCTAGAGCATTAGGCCTAAATTTTACATTGTTTTGCATGTGTGACAATAGGTGAACAGTTCAAGACAAAGAAGTGCTCCTTTCTTGACTTTTCTTTTACCATTTTTTCTACTTTTTTTAACTAGTTAGGCAAGTGAATTTAGGATGTTGTTTCCTTGCTTGTCTCCTTAGTATGGTAGTTGTTCTCTATATAAGGCTAGCTACGGATTGTATCAATTCATCCAAGAAGTGATTAGTATTCAAGAAGAAGTGATATAGCTATCCAAGAATAAGTAGTGAGATAGCAAATAAGTGTAAGGAGAAAAGCAGTGAGTGAAAAAGTGAGGAGTACTGGTGCATATAGCAAAGTGTGTGTAATGTTATAAGCATCAATAAAACCTCTTTTTATTGATAACTCCTTTGTGTATTCTATTTGAGTGTGGTGAGATTTATCACAAAGTATTTGATAAGATATTTTCTTTTTTAATGTTAAATTTATTTTGCTAAGACTTTCACAACAGAAAATCTCTACACATCCATCACCAGTGCAAAGAGATAATGCCACATTAGAAAGACAAATAAAAACTAAAAATTATAATCATTCATCTAATTTGCTAGACCAAAAATCAAATGATTAAATAATTTAATCACAAAATGAAAAAACTTATTTGGAATTAAAGGGAAAATGGGATCATTTTAATTTAGAAAGAAATTATTTGAAAGTATTGACAATTTCCACACTTTGAAGATAAAATTAAGGAATTGATTGTCACGAGCCTAAGAGTAAATCAATGAATTGGCGAGATCAATTATATTGATATGAAATTCAACTTCAAAATATACACGAAATTGATAATTGACTTATTTTCAAATTATGTAAATCTCATTATAAATATGGGTTCCCTTAAGACTTATTATCAACACAGTGAATAAAAGAAGTCACCATTAGTCTTTTGGTGTTGTGGACGTAGGTCTTAGGCTCCGTTTGTTTCGACTGAAATTGATTTCCGGAAACTGTAAAATTCGGTCAAACTGAAAACAATTTCAGTTTGACCGGAAAATAAGCAAAAAACGACTGAAATTGGATTCAGTCGTTTTTTTCACTTCAATTGATTTCCGGAAATCACTCACACGCTGAAGCTCTCTGCTCTCACACGCCCAAGCTCTCACACTGAAGCCTTCACTGCGCCGGAACCACCCACACCGACGCACCACGATCGCGATCTCGCCGGGACCGGAACTGCGCCGATCGACGTCGATCACGATCGCGATCGCGCCGATCGGCGTCGATCGCGATCATCGAAATCAGCGAGATCGCGATCTCGCCGATCTCGCGCGAAGCGTCGATCGCCGCTTCGCGCGATCGCGATCGCGATCTCGCTCGCGATCGAGATCGGCGAGATTGCGATCGCGATCTCGCCGATCGAGATCGCGCCGATCGCGATCGCGATCGCGATCGAGATCGCGCCGATCGCGATCGCGATCGAGATCGCTCCGATCGCGATCTCACCGAGTGCGCAAGTGTCCTTCTGGGTTTTCTCACCGAGAAATTGATTTGTCCTGGGTTTTATTTGAGTTTTTAGGAATGAATGAGATTATGTGTTTGTTTGGGAGTTGAGAAAATGTGAGAAAATGTGAGAAAATGTGAGCAACAAGTAAAAAATGTGTTTTTTATGGTATTTTCAAGAATACAACCAAACATCAGAAAATATTTTCCGAAAATTTTTTTAAAATACAACCAAACACATGAAAACATTTTCTTTTCCGGAAAATAGCATTTCCGGAAAATATCTATTTTCCGGAAATGCTTTTACACGAACCAAACGGAGCCTTAGTGACCAAAAAATGTTAATCTCTTTTTCTTTTCTTTTTTCTTTCTCATATTTTCTTTATATTAATACTTCAAATTAGTTCATACCAAAATTCACCCTTATTGACTAATTTTCTTGTACTCCCAAAAAAAACTTTTAGTTTTTTATTTTTTATATATAATTCCATAGCTAGGGGAGGAAGGATTGAACCCTAGACGTCTCTGTTGGAAACACTAAAAAGTGTTAGTCAATTGAGCTACCAGACTCTTGACATAAAAAAGTACAGTAATTTCATAAGACAGCTCCAAGCTTTGGATTCAATTTCTACAAGTTGTGAATTTCATCAAAGATTAATACACAGCTTGAGAGGTTATTGGAAAGGATCACTTTCTACCAAGTGAAGATGAAATCAAATGATTGATTGCTAGGAGTAAATCAAGGGGTTGGGGAAATCAATCATATTGATCTGAAATTCCAACTCAACTCAATAGATGTAATAAATTAATAGTTGTCCTAGTTTCAAATTCCATTATAAATATGGATTGCCTTGTAATGTGCTATAAATCAAGTGAATGAAAGATAGTCATTTGACTTTTAATCTCTTTTGTTCTTCCTTTCTTAATTTCTCTTTTATGTTCAATAATATTCCAAAGTATTGACAGGAATATTGAATTTTTAAATGGGATTTTGGCTTAGATATACCCACAAAGGCAATGGCTTGTTAGCAAAAGTTAAAACAGTTTTGAATATTATATGAAGAAATATTTTTGTTAAGTGTTAAAAAAAGTGTTTCGAGCTTGGGTAAGTTACTGCATATAATTAATTGGCCAGGATTCAAGACTCATTATGCGTGGTAAAATTTCCTCGTATGTAAGAATATTCTTCAAACATGTGTCACAAGACTCAGAACTCAACAAACATGAAAGCCCAAAATGCTATTCTGACATTAGCTTCAACCTTTAGTCGGTTACCTTTTTCCAATTTGATATAAATGATACATATTTGTGCAAGCAATGCATACAGTTAAAAATAAAAAATAAAATAAAACAAAATAAAAAAAGACAACCTTATAAAGAGAGAAGAAAGCATACCTTAAGAGCAGAGTCTGCAAGTATTAGTTCTTTTACTCTATAGAACCCTGTAAGAAGAATATACATGCGGTGGGCAACTTGTCTTTGTCTCTGAAGAGACCAACCAACAACAATTGTTGCATTTACAAGTGAGGATGAGTTGTATACACGGTATTCATTGTAGAATTCACCAGAATAATAAAATATATTGAGAATAACTCCAGAAATCATGACCTGACAACCCTTTTCATCATTCTGATTTTCTGTATCTTCGGTTATGCCAATATAAAGAAGTTTTGGAGCAGAAATACTCACAAACTTAATATTCACCCACTTGCAATACTCTAATTCCAACTCCTCAAGGATTGGCAGTCCAGAAAAAAGCTTCTGGGTTAAGTACTCATCGGAAAATGTAACATATCTAATAATTAAGCTCTTGAGATTTGTGAAACAAACTGTAGGAGGAAGTTTTGGGATACCATATATTTCAAGTTCTAGCTCTGTCAATGTCACACATTTAAACAAGCTATGAGGTAATGAAAATGGTTCTTCAAAGTGGTAAAGGCTAAGATACAACTTTTGAACATTACGCCTTACTGCAGTGGAGATCCACGCACTAACATGACATGCATCATATAGCACTTGACAATAGAGACTGAATCTTTTTATATCAGTTGAGTCGCGAGGAAGAAGCACTCTTTCCACATAATTCATGAAAAGTATTCTCTTATCATGATCCATTTTACCAAAATCTAGATTGGGAATGGACGTCCATAGGTATTCCCACCTCTTACAAAGTATGCTAGTTCTAATAGCATCTTTTGTAGGAAGTAAGGATAGGATGTATCGAAGAATCTCCTCCGATAAATTATTTAAGCATTTGATGTTCCTGTCAACAATGTCTAGTTCTTCATTTAGCTTCTGCTTTTTGGGTTGTTGAGTAAGACCACTTTCATCCATAGTTTGAACAATTCCTAATATTAAAAAAAAAAAAAAAAAATGCTTTATCAAATACCATATTAAGTACATAGTGAGATACAAATAGTCAGCTAAAAATATAAGTTTTTTATAAGTTACTTCACAAACATATGGCCGACCCTAACTAATCTGTTGAGAATCCATAGTCGACCCCAAAATTTTGGGACTAAGACTTTGTTTGTTGTTATAACTATAAATAAATATAAGCTATTCCAACAAGTATAAAGTTTTTGAATCTTGACTAAACTGACCTATCACTACACAAAATCACCACCATTAAATTTTCCATTTCTTTTTCCCTACTGGGTCTTGTTTACATTTCTAACATTACCAAAATCAAGATAAGAATAGATATTCCAAAACCATGTATTTTGAATGTAACAGTTTTATCTTTTGGCCAAATTTGGATCAATTGAAAACTTCCATGCACTAAGCTCACAAGACAATCGCTGAACAAGAACTATATGTTACTAGTATATAAAGATGATAGAAAGTAATGGGTAGATAATTACCGTTTGTGCCACTGGCAGGAATCAAAACGACGGCGCTTTGGTGGGTGGACTGGCTTTTCAGTGTTTGATGTGAGAAAAAGAAAGCAGAGAGGGTTTGTGTTTGGTGGGAAACAAGGTAAAGAACTTAGAATTCCCTCCAAAATTGTGATTTTTTTTTTTCTTTTGGTGATGTTGAACCGGCAGCGTTTGGGGGAAGTTATGAAGGACCTGGGCTTGTCAAAGTTGGCTGACAATTCAGGCCCACTTGGATTTTATTCACTCAAGGATGATTCAATTCTATTAGCCTAAACTAATTACAAACTCAGATTTCATCACCCAATTCTTAAAAAAGTTTAACTTATTTCCAGCACCTTTTTCATTAGATATTTTCTTTTTTTTTAAATATACAATCGCAAATGGTAATGAGTTTTAATTTCTACCTCTAATTTAGTTAGTGAGTAATGTGGCAAATTCTCATTAAAACAAAAAGAGATTCTAGTTAAAAAATACCGAAGGTAAGCCAAACTCTTTTCAAAATCTATGAGCGCCACCTTAAGAAACATTATTTGGTTCAATTTTTGTTTTCACCCCCATAACTCAAAACTTAAAAAATTGAGTTATAGGTATCAAAATTAAGAACAAATTTTAGGAGATTTCAAGTTATAGAAACCGAGATATTGTGGCATTCTTGTAAATCTTTGTAATTGTTTGGGACCCGTGATCAAGTCTTGTTTCCATCAAGTCAAAGTGTCAAACCACAACACACTCTCCCAACGACTCTCACACCCTTTCTTCCTTCTCATTACTCTTACTCTAGTCTTTACTTCCACATACCCAAACCACCCCCACCACCATTACATTTTATTTCACCTTCCTCTGAACATTTCTTCTTTTACATCTAAATAAGAGCACCTACCCATCTAAAGCTCTTAGTGTCTAAGTTCTCCCATCAAGCCCTTACATACCTTTCAGTCACTCATCTCTCTCAACTGCTTTATTTTTTGTCCCTCATCTCTTTCGGCTTTTTTTTTTTTTTTTTTAAATAGTTAACTAGTGAGAGATGTGAGAGATGAGTTCAAGCCACAAATATGAGGCAATTTTTAAAAGAGGAAAATATGAGGCAATTTAAAGGACGTTATTAGTGCTCGGATATCACATATATGTATTATATTAAGGTGAAATTAGAAACAATCCAAACAAAAATGATTGCAACATCATCTAACTTCTTCAATTACCATCAATAATAAATTATTGGGGAAGAAATTAATTATCTCATTTAGTGATTATGGGTAATTCTATTGTACCCCCACTTTTTTTTTTGGGTACGGTACCCACTAGTAGGCAACCTGCTTTATTAGGTTACCAAAACATCACATTTAATGGTACCATCCTCACATTATTTAATAATAACATCACATGTTACTGTACTTTTGTTACATTCGGTGATTCCCTTATTTTTTTCTCACATTTGATGATACTATTCTCACATTGTGCAGTACCAACATTACACGTAACTGTACTTTTGTCGCATTCAATGGTTCCCTTATTTTTTCTCACATTTGATGGTACCATCCTCACATTATGCAGTACCAACATCACGTGTGATTATACTTTTGTTACATTCGGTGGTTCATTTTTCTTTTTTTCTCACATTTGATGGTTCCATTGTCACATTAGACAGTACTAACATCACATTTGATTGTACTTTTCTCACATTCAGGGGTACTTTAATTTTTTCCTCACATTTGACAGTTCCATTGTCACATTGGGCAATACCAACATCACATATGACTGTACTTTTGTCACATTCGATGGTTCCCTTATTTTTTTTCTCACATTTGTTGGTTTCATTGTCATATTGGGCAATACTAACATCACATTTGACCGTACTTTTGCGACATTCAGTTGTACTCATATTTTTTTCTCACATTTGATAGTACCATCCTCAAAAATTGTGTAGTACCAACATCATATGTGACTGTACTTTTGTCACATTCGATAGTTTCCTTATTTTTTTTCTCACATTTGTTGGTTCCATTGTCATATTGGGCAGTACTAACATCACATTTGACCGTACTTTTGCCACATTTGGTTGTACTCGTATTTTTTCTTACATTTGATAGTATCATCCTCAAAAATTGTGTAGTACCAACATCATATGTGACTGTACTTTTGTCATATTCGGTGATTCTTTTTTTTTTTCCCCTTTACATTTGATGGTTTCATTGTCTGATTGGGCAGTACTAACATCTTATTTGACCGTACTTTTCTCACATTCAATGGTACTTTAATTTTTACTCACATTTGACAGTTCTATCGTCACATTGGGATTTGGGCAATACCAACATCACATGTAGCCGTATTTTTGTCACATTCGATAGTTCCCTTTTTTTTTTCTCATATTTGATGGTTCCATTATCACATTAAGCAGTACCAACATCACATATGACAATACTTTTGCTACATTCGGTTGTACTTGTATTTTGTTTTTCTAACATTTGATGGCATTATCTTCAAATTGTGCAGTATCAAAATCACATGTGATTGTACTTTTGTCACGTTTGGTGGTTCAATCTTTTTTCCTTGCAAGTGATAGTTCTATTGTCACATTAAGCAGTACCAACATCACATTTAACCGTACTTTTCTCACATTTGATTTTACTTTAATTTTTTTCTCACATTTGATGGTACTGTTCTCATATTGTGCAATACCAACATCACATATAACTATACTTCTATCACATTTGGTGCTCCCCTTATTTCTTTATCACATTTAATGGTTCCATTGTCACATTAAGCAATATCAACATCACATTAGACCGTACATTTCTCACACTCGGTGATATTTTTGTCACATTCGATGGTTCCTTTTTCTTTTTTTTTCCAATTACCGTAGTACCCCCAAACCTAAGAAAATGACCAAAATACCCTTAGAACCTAAAAAATGACCAAATCACTCTGAAAAAATAATAAAAAATAAACCAAAATTACCATAAAACCCAAAAAATGACCGAAATAACCATGAAACTTTAAAAAAAATGACCAAAATAATCTTAGAAAAAAAATTGACCAAAATTACCATAAAATCTAAAAAATGACCAAAATAACAATGAAACCTAAAAAATGACCAAATTACCACTAGGACAAAAAAAAATGACCACATGACCTTGAAACTTAGAAATTGACCGAAATGACCTCGTAACCTAAAAAGTGACTGAAATACCCTTAGGACCTAAAAAATGACTTAAATATTTATTGTAAGGACCTGTTTAGACTTGAACCCAAAACAGGAATGGACTCAGGTCCAAGAAACCCGAACAATAAACTTGTAGAGAGTGGGAGAAAAAGCTAGTTTGAATCTAGGGAAAAGATATTGGTAGATAGTGTTAAAGGGAAAGAGTTATACATGCACCAGTACAAAAAGCATTATCAATCATGCCCTAATAATATGATCGATAGTGTAGAATTCTTTCTTCTTACTGTTGTATTTCTTCAACCTTTTGCTCTTTTTCTTTTTCTTTTTTCGTCTCCCACTCTTTGAATCCCTTTTTGCGTTATATACTATGGTTTTTGCACCACTTTCTCCATCCACGTGTGAGTCAGGTGTTGAGAGTTTTCCTGTTCCCTTTCGCCCCTCCTTGAACCTTCTACTCTTAGTTGTAAGACTGCTTGTTTACTGTTCAGGCATCACCTCCACATTAATGCGGCCAGAGAGTTAGCTGGGCAGCATTTAATGCGGAGGTAGCAGTACTTCTAGATATTTGTTATCCCTCATCCTTATCCTTTATCTGGTATTTGCCCATCCCCTTGTCGCAAAATTCCTTTAATATGCTATATTAAGGGATTGAGAAGGTTCCTGGCCATCTCGGACAGAGGTTCCGAGATGGTCATTATCCTCGTACACGGTTAAGTCCTCCATAAATATTCTTTACCTCTTCCTATAATACAGCTTTCACTTCTTCCTTTGCTGATCATCCTCAGATACGATCTTATCCTCGGACTGGGTATTGGGCCATAGGCCTAGCCCTTTCCTATGCGAATAGTACCTATGGGATCAATTGGCCCCCACATTTATAATCCACTTAATAATATAAAATTTACAAAAGAAAAAAAAAGTCAAAAAAAAAAATTACTCAGTACTTGATTTCTTGAAAGTAAAATACCATACAAAAAGAAAAAGATAAATAAAAGATAAAGATAAATCACTCCACAGTCCACACTCTAAATACTAATTATTATCTTAAATATTTATAATTAATTTAATAATATAAATTTACAAAAGAAAAAAAAATGAAAAAAGAAATTATCTAGTACTTGATTTCTTGAAAGTAAAGTACCATACAAAAAGAAAAAGATAAAAATATAAAGATAAATCACTTCACAGTCCACATTCCACACTCTAAATACTAATTACTAAAATATTTATAATCCACTTAATAATATAAAATTTACAAAAGGAAAATTAGAAAAAAAAAATTTACCCAGTACTTGATTTCTAGAAAATAAAGTACCATACAAAAAGAAAAAGAAAAAAAAAAAGAAGAAAAATCACTCCACAGCCCCCAATCTAAACATTAATTACTATCTTAAATATTTATAATCCACTTAATAATATAAAATTTATAAAAGAAAAAAAAGTGAAAAAAAATTTACCTAGTACTTGATTTCGGGAAAGTAAAGTATCATACAAAAAGAAAAAGGAAAAGAAAGGATAAAGATAAATCACTCCACATTCTACACTCTAAACACTAATTACTATCTTAAATATTTATAATTCACTTAATAATATAAAATTTACAAAAGAAAAAAAAAGTGAAAAAAAAAAAAAATTTACCCAGTACTTGATTTCTTGAAAGTAAAGTCCTATACAAAAACAAAAAGAAAGGGAAAAAAAAAAGATAAATCACTCCACAATCCACAATCTAAATACCAATTATTATCTTAAATATTTATAATCCACTAAATAATATAAAATTTGCAAAAGAAAAAAAAGTGAAAAAAAAAATTACCCAGTTCTTGATTTATTAAAAGTAAAGTACCATACAAAAAGAAAAAGAAAAAGAAAAGGTAAATCATTTTGCAGTCTACACTCTAAATACTAATTACTATATTAAATATTTATAATCCACTTAATAATATAAAATTTACAAAAGAAAGAAAAAGTGAAAAAATTTACCCAGAATTGGATTTTTTGAAAGTAGAGTACCATACAAATAGAAAAAGATAATAATAATAATAATAATAATAATAATAATAATAATAATAAAAGATAAATCACTACATAGTCCACACTTTAAATACTAATTATTATATCAAATATTTATAATTCACATAATAATATAAAATTTACCAAAAAATAATAATTACCCAATACTTTATTTTTTGAAAGTAAAGAACTATACAAAAAAGAAAAAAAAATGATAAAGATAAATTACTCCACATTCCACATTCCACACTCTGAATACTAATTACTATTTTAAATATTTATAATCCATTAAATAATATAAAATTTATGAAAGAAATAATAAAAGAAAAACAAATTTTATCCAGTACTTGATTTATTAATAGTAAAGTACCATAAATTTTTTTTTAAAAAAAAAAGGTAAATCACTCCACAATCCACTATCTAAATACTAATTGCTTTCTAAAATATGGGTAATTCTACTGTACACTCCCTTTTTTTTGGAGGTACGGTACTCACTAGTAGACAACCTGCTATACCAGATTACCAAAATATCAAACTTGACTGTTCCATCCTCATATTGTATAGTTCCAACATTACATGTCACAGTTCTTTTATTACATTTGATGGTTCCTTGTTGAGGACTCTTTTTTCGGCCCACATGGCATTACTTCATTAGCAACCCATTCCACATCAACATATTATTGATTTTTTAGGTAAATCTCTTTAAAGCCCAAAATAAGTTTATATCTCATAGATTGAGCTCACATAGACCACAAGATCCTTACTTTAAGAGGCGGATTTGTGGTTCATATTTCCTCTTCATCAATTGGGATTATAATCCCAAGACATCATCAACATCAACATATGGATCAAGCTCAAACAATGAATCAAAACTCATGGCCCATATTACCTCTCTTACACTTATGGCAAGCAGCTTCTCCAACAAAAGTCTATATTTATACAAAATGACAATAAAACCCAAGGTATGTCATCTTTTCTTTGGCTCATGATCCAAGCTCATGAGTCTCTCTGGGGAAACTATGGGAGTTGTGGTTTTGAGGGCCAAGAGGTATGTTCAGTAAAACTCCAGTGATTTAAGGTTAATAAAAAAAACATGTTGCTTGGCGTGTCTTCTCCAACTCCCTAAACTTCGATGAGTCCGTGTGTAGCGGGTAACATATGGTAAGCATCTCTTATCACATAACACTTTAAATGATAAAATTCTCCATTGCTCTTTCCTAAAACTTAATATTCATCTATGACAAACACTCAATATCTCCAACCACCTAAATGCTGAGAAAATAACTATTCATTCAACCTCCAGCTGTTCCTATACAAATTTAGAAACTTCATATATTATTCTACATAAATTACATTACTACTTTCAACTAAAATTCAACTCAAATACATGGCCTAATCTGATTGGCTATCTTTAATCTCCACATATATATAATATTCATGATATCGCTAAATATCTAATTGCTATCTGCCACAATCAGACCAAATATTTCTCTGCTAGTTGCTAGAGTAGAGCATTAAATACTCTTCTTGCTTACCAAGATTAAGTCACAACACAATGAGACATTGACTAAATCTCTAAAGCTTTATTACCTATCAACTAATTGTTCAATTATTTACTAAAAATGTGTTGTAATAGAACCTTGGACCAAAAATACAAACACCCAAAAAAGGAAACATTTCTAGCAGAATACCAACAGTATGTTCAACATTTGACACCTGGCTGGAAGTGACATTATCAACCTTTTAATGCTCAAATCTCATAAGCTTGACATCTAACCTCATCTGCTTCTGCCCCAAGCAACAGCTGTCTTATGACAACTGTGACAACTGTCTCATGATAGCTGTCATAGTTTTTCCTGACAGTTGGGACAATTTTTTCAGAACAGATGTAACAGCTAACCCAGCAGCCTTAGCATTACTGACTTTTCCTCTTTTGGCTAAAAACCAAAACCAAGTAAAGAAACTATCTTTTTCTTGCTAAAATACTTTTCTTTTCTATTGCTCTTTCCTCAGCAGCTCTTACCCAAAATAGCAATAATACTTTAAAGCTAAACATACCATTTTTGGCCAAAATTTAGGATGGATTCTCTCAAAATTTATTGCTGATTGGGACAGATTTTAGTTGAGATTATTTGCTAAAAACCCCCTTAAACTCAGCTATAAAGAGAACCCTTCATCAACACCTCAAGGGGACCAAGGAAGAAGAACAACTCTCTCATAAACTTCTCTATTCTCTCTCCCTCCAATTATCTTCTTAAGCTTTTAATGAAGTTCTCAACTTCTGAGTCTTTAGTTTTTAAATTAGGAACTAAACTCTTCAGTCTTTAGCTCATAAATGCCTTCATAAGCTCTCATCCATCCTTCAGCAAAAAATCCTTGTAGCATTACTAAACACACATTACAACACTATTACCCTTCTCATACTCATTCCCTCACTCTGCATGTTCAGAAAACACAACTATCTTATTGCTCTTATCTCCAAATACCTAAACACATCTCCATACTCTTCTCTTACAAAATCTTTCCTCTTGGAAAGCAACCTTTACAACTTCTCCAGCAGTTATAATCTCATATTTTTTACTATCTTTAACCTCCATACCTCTCATACTTCCATATATCATATATATTACAAATACTACATCCCATAAAACATCTATATCTTTTACCATCTCCACACTTCTCAAGAGATATCAAACAATCATACTAAAAGCCCTTCTCATGGAAGGCATAAACTTCTATTACTAAAACCCTTCTCCTAGAAGGCACTAAGATCTCATATCAAAGCCTTTCTCATAATCTATCTTACATAAAACCCTTCTCTTAGAAGGCACAAATTCATCTTACATAAAGCCCTTCTTTTAGAAGGCACAAATACTCTATACAAAAGCCCTTTTCATGGAAGTCAACACTATTCATAACTTCACAACAACTAAAAGAGCATTATCAAGGGGGAAACTCATTTAAGTGCATGATAAGAGGAGCAAGTTTAACCAACCTCTACACACAGTTGGACATATTCTCTCTCCCTCCAGTTGCACTCATTTTTCCCCTTCAATCTTGAAGTTTTTATGGCAAACTGCCTTTCTACTGCTGTAGTCATTTTGTTGGAATACTGTCAACTCACTGATGCTATACAGCTGGAGTTACAAATCATACAAAAATAAGTGATTTTGCTTCCATATCTTTAAATTTACATCATTAAGTACGTGATTACTTCACATTTATATACATATTACTTTATTTCAACCACTATTACAACTATTAATCAAAACTATTATATCAAATGCATACTATATATTTATTCAACCATTAGCATGATTCCTAGACTTTGGGTTTTATGGTTTTGTAGGCTTAGAAGTATGCCAGTAGCCATTGGACCACGTGACCCAATATTGAGTTCCGAACGCAACTCCCCAAACACAACCTGGGCCTAGCAAGGTCACCCTTCTAGTGGACAACATGTGGGCAAGCAACTGAAAAAGGCCCCCGAACATTCCTTTACTTTTTTCTCACATTTAATGGTTTCATCTTCACGTTGTGCAGTTTCAACATTACATGTGATTGTTCTTTTGTCATATTTGGTGGTTCCATCATCACATTATGCAGTTCTAACATCATATGTGACAATTCTTTTATCACATTTGATGGTTCTCTTATTTTTTTCTCGCATTTGACGGTTTTATCCTTACATTGTGTAGTTTCAACATTACATGTGACAGTTCTTTTGTCACATTTGATGGTTTTCTTATTTTTTCTCGCATTTGACAGTTTCATCCTCACATTGTACAGTTTCAACATCACATGTAATAGTTCTTTTATCACATTTGATGGTTCCTTTATTTTTTTTCTCACATTTGAAGGTTCCATCTCCACATTATGTAGTTCTAACATCACATGTGACAGCTCTTTTATCACATTTGATTGTTTCCTTATTTTTTCTTACATTTGACTGTTTCATCCTCAGATTGTGCAGTTCCAACATCACATATGATAGTTCTTTTATCACATTTGATGATTCCTTTATTTTTCCTCACATTTGACGATTCTATCTCCACATTATGTAGTTCCAACATCACATGTGACAGCTTTTTTGTCACATTTGATTGTTTCCTTATTTTTTCTTACATTTGATTGTTCCATCCTCAGATTGTGTAGTTCCAACATTATATGTGACAGTTCTTTTGTCACATTTGGTGGTTCCTTTATTTTTTTCTCACATTTGACGATTTCATTCTCGTATTATGCAGTTCTACATCAGATGTGACAGTTCTTTTGTCACATTTGTTGGTTCCCCTTATTTTTTCTCACATTTAACGATTTCATCCTCACATTGTGCAGTTCCAACATCACATATAACGGTTTTTTTGTCACAGTTAGTGATTCCCTTATTTTTTCTCACATTTGACAGTTTGATCCTCATATTGTGCAATTCCCACATCATATGTGATAGTTCTTTTGTCACATTTGATAGTTCTTTTATTTTTTCTCACATTTGTCGATTCTATCCTCATATTGTGTAGTTCCAACATTACATGTAATTGTTCTTTTATCACATTTGGTGGTTCCCTTTTTTTTTTCCTCACATTTGATGGTTCCATTGTCACATTTGGCAGTATCAACATCACATTTGACAGTACTTTTGTCACATTTGATTGTTCCCTTATTTTTTTTCTCACATTTGACGGTTCTATCATCACATTGTGCAGTACTAACATTACATTTAACCGTACTTTTCTCATATTTGATTGAAATGGCCCTGTAACCTAATAAATTACTGAAATGGCCCCATAACCTAATAAATTACTGAAAGCCCCCCGAAAACCTATAAATTACTGAAAATCCCCTAACACCTAAAAAATGACTGAAAGACCCTTGAAATCTAAAATTGACCAAAATACCCCCTGAAACCTCTATTTGCAAGACCAAAATGACAATAAAAATGTTATACAACCACTCTATTTGCTTGATTTGAAACTCATTGATTTTAAAATTAATAGATTTTAAAAGCTTGATTTGAAATCAATGGATTTAAAAAGCCATTGATTTTGAAATTCCTTGTTTGGGTCTTTTTATATAATGAAGGATTTGAAATTCCATTGTTTGGATACCTAAATTTGAATTTAGATTTAGATTTAAGATTTAAAAAAAAAATGCCTTCTACATTTTAATTATAGTAACAGTTTTTTAATAAATACGTGAGGCAATGAAAAAACCATTGATAATCTAATTAACAAGATAATGACTAAAAATCTATCATCTCAGCCAACTAAAATTTTTTTTGCCAACTATTGACCACTAAAATGTTCTATATCAACATAAAGAGAGAACCCAAATGCACGAGTTTTTTCACAACATTTAAAACTCAAACTAAAATTTTTTTTTCAAAGTTCTTAACAGCTAAAAAGTTCTATATCAAGAGAGACGATAAAGTATCTAAAATATGTGTTTTTTACACAAAATTCAAAACAAAGAGGCCATTGATACACCAATTGACAAGATAATGACTAAATATTATCCATCATAGCCAACTTAAAAAGTGTCTTGCCAATTCTTTTCAACTAAAATATTTTAGAGAGAGTACCCAAAATATATGGGTTTTTTTTTTTTTTTTTTTTTTTTTAAACAACATTCAAAATCTCAAACTAAACAATTGTTTTGAAGTGGATCTTTTCTACTCTTTTTTCTTTGGCAAGGCTCAATTGCATAACTTATTGATACCAAATGTTGACGTGTTGTTGTGCAATAGGAGAATTCATCACTTTTCTCATTCCTTAGTCATAATTTCAGCTGCATCATCCATATATTTTGCACCAACACCAGTAGCTCTATCCCTCCCACACAAGATCTCAATGTCCTCCAATTGTGGCAAGACTGATGACTACATTCGTCCAAATGGCTTTCAAAAGAGAAAATGTGAGTCATTGCTTTATGTCAACATGAAGGTACTAGAGTTTTTCTGTAGAATGTGTGATGGGCAGTAATCAACAGCCATGCAGTGTTTACCAAATGCCAACCCTTACCAAGCTCATCTGACCCTCACATTTACTTCCTTTAATCTATACAAACTCATATAGACATTTTCATGCAGTACTTCAAACAAACAGAAATTTTCCTTTGACAAACAAAACAAATTGATTAGCAGGAGTTTCAACAGGACCAAACATACCACATCAGACATGTCATAGTGAAGCTTAGTGACAGGGTCTCCATGGCCAAGCTCCTGAGCAACTCCATACCCAATATTAGTCTTGGGGCCCATATCTGATTTTTTTGGGCAAATGGAGAGCAATGTTTAAAATACCCTTGTGTGGATGTGTATATTCCTTATCCTTAAATGGCAAGCAACAGATAAACTCATCACCATGACGTGGCAAGTGTTTAAATAAAGTAGATGGAGACCAATCTTTTAGCTTCAATATCAAGGGCCATGAATGACAATCAAACCGACCTTTTTTATACCCAGTAAAAAACTGGCGGATGTTGATATTAGTCTGCATTTCATCACAATAATTAGTATCACAAAACAAAATTATCAAGGACTATTTGCATATCATTTTACTATGCCTGAGTAGACAGGTGGAAAGTAAAAACACTTTAAACAAGAAGGGAAAAGTAAAAGGAAAAACAATGATATTAACTTCAAAAAAGAAAATTGGTCTTAACAATCACTAATGTGAATGAAGAACCACCAAAAAGTGGTGGTCCTCCAATTTTTCATGGGGTTTTTTATTTTATATTAATCTGAGACTGAAAGGCAAGGGATAAGAGGGCAGTCATCTCCCCTTGAAATCAATTGGAAGGAGTACATGCAGCTGCTAATTCTCAAGTGAGGGGTATTTAAAGCACTTATTTTTTGTAAATGACCCGGAACACTAATGAACAAGTTGCAAGATAGCATCTTCCTTTTTCTCTTACTTGGATTGAGTAAGATAACCATACTAAAGCTCTATTCCTATTTCTTCCAGATTGAAAAACTATTATCAGTGGTTATCAAAGGTTGGGAATTGAATTACTGTGTTTAGAACTAAAAGGAACCTTCCTGAGAATAAAATAAATTGAAAATTCCTAGAAATGAAACCTTTTTTTTAAAGAATTTTCAAACAATCTCACTAAAAACTAATAAAGCACAATAGATCAAACACAAACTTCAAGCTTCAAAAATATTTTCTGAACTTGAATCTAATCATATTTTTCATCCAATTTTATAATTTTTTTTAAAAAATTAATTTAAAATATAAATCATTTTCATTATCTTTAAAAATCAAAAACAAAAAATAGTAAAACCCAGATGAAATATTCTTGACTTGGAGACCAAAAACATCCGAAAGATTAGACAAGATCCAGTTTAAAATGAAAACAAAAGATGGCGTTCACTATCTCTTTCAAGGTCTATATTACTTGAATGAAATTTAAAAATGCTATACCACACAATGACCACAGAGTTTTTATTTTTTAGCAAAACAGAAACAGAGCATGCTAATTGCAAGTATACATGTTTAGTCATTCTCTCAAACACCTAGCATGCATGCCCACTAAAACATTGCAACTTATATAACACAAAGTTATAAACTTTATAGTGTGTATGAATAAATAACACAATCTGATCAATAACAAAAAAACACAGTAATACATACAAGTTGGACTGAAAGAAACACAAATTAAATGGAAGATATTTGACCCAAAAATAACACCTATTAAATTTAAGATTTTATTCTCAATAGTTTACAAACCCATCAGGGGTTTGCAAAAATAAGAAGGAAGAACAACCAAAGTGATACTGACCTCTTTATGCACTCAAACCAAAAAAAAAAACTACTTTTGCTCATCAGGAACTACCTTAACCATAGAAATTAACATTATAAAACACCAATAGAAATTACTTATGAAACCACAAATGATATTTGATATTTACAAATCATAGTAATAAAAGTAACATGTTATAGGGTGCCTCAATAAAGTAAAAGTGAATTCAAAGTAAGTGAAAAGCAGAGAGGGAAAAAAAGAAAGAAAAAAAAGACAAGTGAACAAAGAGAGATCCTTCTGTGTGAAAGGTTCAAAGGATTTCTCCAAGAACCAAGAAGATGAAGATGAAGAATTAACAATTAGAGGAATATAAACCATATTGTGCCACTTAGCAAACAATAGATCAGGGAAGAGTAAAAATCAACCTGAAAATTAAATTAATATGATTAAGTAAAAGAAAAAGTATCTAACCATTCTTCAAGACTCGACGAAGGTCATTTAGGTGTAGGATTTGATCTTTCTAGGGTTTTCTAGTGACTTCAATCAATAAATAGGAAAAGGATTAAAAATCAAAATCATGATTTGAATACCAAACACAGAATTCAAGGAGGCAGAGCCATGAAGGTTTGAGAGAGGGCTAGAGGGAAGAACCCATTAATTAGAGATCTCTCTCAAGCACTTGACAAAAGAAGAACTCATATGTTTTGTTTTTTGGGTTTTATAGAAAACCTAGATGACTGGTAGTAGGTATCTTATTAAAATTAAATAAATGGACCAGATTAAAACAAGTGAAATCTATAACTAAGATTTAAGTGGGTATTGTACCCCCAAAAAAATATGGGGTACTGTAGAATGATCTAGTGATTATATGGAAGTCTCTCACAATATGTGGGTTCTATATGTATATATACCCACCGTATGTAAAACACCTTGTCTTTGGCTTTAATGATTGTCAGTGTCAGAATCATTGCCAAATTACCTAACCAGGAAGATCCCTAGCTGCACAGACAAAGACAATGTTGCCTAAATGGTCATTGTATTCTCAGCACGTCTAAAACTCTAGTGTCAATATTCAACAAGAAAATTTGCTCTTTTATGTTTTTAAGGCAAAGACATAAATACTTGAAACATATGCCTCACATGGCACTGCAAATATTCATGCATTAATGCAAGATGTATTAAGGGAAAAAAAATGCAGAAGTGGTAATCAATTTCTTGTCACATAGATCTCACTACATAGAAGTGATTTTAGGCATCATGTATCCAACGATTCTATGGTTTAAGTTGGAAGTGGAAGAAAGGTTTTCTCTCCCTAGTAGGAGCTTCTCTCTCTCTCGGGTAAGGGAGTTGTGTTTTCTCTCTCAAGTATGAGTGTTTTCTCCCATAGTTCTACGCAACTGTGGGTTCTTTTTTCTTTTTAAACTTTTCACTTGCTTTCTCTGTGTCTTGTCAAAGTGCACTCTTAGTTAATGGAACAGGTCATTTTGGATGGGTTGCAAAATTTGCAGCTTACAAAGGAGGAGGAAGAGGGTATACAACTCTCAAATCCTTCTAGAGATGAGTGGTTGGAAGAATGTCATCTTAGCTTGTTTAGGAAATTGTTGTCTGATCGTAAGCAAAACCAAAGAGCTCTAAAGAGCATTTTAAGATCAGCTTGGAGAATGGGATCTGATCTTAGAATAGTTGAAGTTGGGAATGATATTTTCCAATTTAAGTTCAACTCGAAGCATCAACTAGAGTGGGTAGAGAAGAATGGACCATGGAATTTTGATAACAATCTTCTGCTATTATGCCGATGGAGAAAAGGATTAACAGCTACGAACATCTGTTTCTCTCATTCCCCTTTCTGGGTTCAAGTTTGGGGCATCCCTTTTGAGCTAATGAGAGAGGAAACGGGCAGAGATTTGGGGAATAAAATTGGTAAATTTCTGGAAATTGATAGAAGACCTTGGCAGTCGGATCAAGCGAAGTACATGAGGGTGAGAGTGGAGATGCCTCTGAATAAACCATTACAAAGAGGTGGATATCTGTTGAATGAGGAAGGAGAAAGGATGTGGGTTACCTTCAAGTATGAAAGGCTCCCAACGGTGTGTTATAGGTGTGGAGTTTTAGGCCATGATAATAGGCATTGTGCAGTGTTAGGAACAAAGCAAGCAGTGGAGAACCAGTATGGCGATTGGATAAGGGCCAACGGCAGCTCTAGAAGTGGTCAAGAAAGGATGAATTCAAGACAGGAAATGAACCATTCGTCTAATGGTTTAGAATAGATGGCTGCACAACCATCATCGGAGGGGACTGACGTGTCTAGTAGCGGTGGAAGGAGTGAACAGCGTGATAAAGCTAGGGATGCAGAGCAGTAGGTAAGACAGAGCAAAGCTTGTGGTATGGGGCAGTCAGAAAGTCAGGAGGCTTGTCACTCAGGTGGATGGGACAATGCAAAGGTAAGGCCTCTATCTGTTGAGATGTCTGAGAATATATGTGAAGTGAGGGAAATATTAAACATTGAATCCAATGTTAGTATGGGTGATGAGCCTGTTGGTGGTCCAGCTGAAGTGGGCTTCTAGCAAAGGCCCATTCTAAAGGAAATGAAGGTGTCTAACCCAGATAAGCCTAGCATAGATTTTACTGTGTTTAAAGAGGATGGGTTTTTAGATATGGGCTGCAAAAGGAAAAACAAGGAACCCAAGACCATAGGTAGTTGGAAAAGGCTTGCTAGGGAGAAAGGCCCGTGCACAGAAGATGTGGTTTTGGTCCAGGAAAACAGCAGCATAATTAAAAGGGCGGGGGATTTAGAAAGTCTTGAAACAGAGGAGAATAGAAAGGCTAAAAGGAAGCAGAAGAAAAATACCATGGGAGCGGCGGTGACTGCTGAGCAGCACCGCCGAGAGCCATGATGGCCTTAGGGTGGAACTGCCGGGGGCTTGGGAACCCCCGGTCAGTTGGAGCGCTGCGCAATATTGTGCGGCGGTGGGATCCCGAAGTTGTGTTTTTGTCTGAAACGAAAATGGGAATAGCAGGTATGAAGAGAATCAAAATGAAGGTGGGTTTTGTGAATGGTTTGTATGTTCAAAGTCAAAGGAAAAGTGGCGGTTTGACTTTGTTTTGGAGGAAGGATGTTAATTTGGAGATCAAAAGCTATTCAAGACACCATATTGATGCAGTGGTGGCAGAGGAGCAGTCTGGATTCAAGTGGAGATTGACTGGCTTTTATGGACATCCGGAGACTCATCAAAGAAAGGAATCATGGAGGTATCTTGATACTCTTAATCTTCAATTTAACTTGCCTTGGTTATGTTTCGGTGATTTTAATGAAATCACTTCTGCTGATGAAAAACGTGGGGGAGCTCCGAGACCCCAACGTCAAATGGATGCGTTCCGAAATATTATTCATAAGTGTGGTTTTAAGGATTTGGGTTTCTCGGGTTTTGATTTTACTTGGTGCAATCAACAAGAAGGGAGTGATAGAATCTATTTGAGGTTGGATAGAGCTTTTGCAACTTTGGATTGGATTGAGCACTTCTCAAATGTAAGAGTCCAACATTTAGACGAAACCACGTTGGATCACTGTCCCCTGTTGCTGGCCGACTCTGTTTCCTTTCAAAAGCGTGGAAAACGTAGATTTTTCTTTGAGGCTATTTGGACAAGGCGGGCTGACTGCAAGGAATTGATCAAGGAGGTTTGGAATTCAAATACTATCTCCCATGCTCCAAGTAGCTTTAGTGCTGGACTTAAGGCTTGTGCGGATAGGCTTGCTAAGTGGGGGAGCTCTGTTTTCTGGCAGATTCTGAAGAAGATTCAGGAAAAGAAAGAAAGACTTGGTGCTTTGTTAAGAAATGACATAGCACTTCAAAATGGGGCAGAAATAAATGAGTTAAGAAAAGAAATTAATCTCATGCTAGATGATGAGGAGGTTTGGTGGCAGCAGAGATCAAGAGTTCAATGGCTGGGTGAGGGCGATCGTAATACTAAATATTTTCATCATCGTGCCTCGGAACGAAGAAGAAAGAATGCTATACTTGGATTATGGAATGACGAAGGTCTTTGGTGTGATAGCAAAGAGGATTTAGTCAGAACGGTTCTTAGCTATTTTGAAGGCATTTATTCATCCTCGAACCCGTCCCGTTTGGAAGAGGTTACAAACTTAATTCCGACCAAGGTTTCTGAGGAGATGAATCATGATCTTATCAAGGAGTTCTCTGCTGAGGAAGTCCGGACTGCTCTTCGACAAATGCATCCTACCAAAGCACCGGGGCCTGATGGTATGTCTGCTATCTTTTACCAGAAATATTGGGACATTGTTGGTATTGATGTAACAAATATGGTGTTGAATGTCTTAAATTCAAATGCTTCTTTGCATGATATTAATGATACTTATATTACATTAGTGCCAAAAGTTAATATGCCCAGTAAGATGAAAGATTTTCGCCCAATTAGCCTCAGTAATGTTGCATATAAATTGATCTCTAAGGTTCTAGCAAACCGCCTTAAGTTAGTGCTTCCCCAAATAATATCTAAAAATCAAAGCGCCTTTCTTCCTGAGAGGTTAATTACAGATAATGTTCTTATTGCTTTTGAATTAATGCACTACTTGGATCATAAGAAGAGTGGGAAAGATGGCTATATGGCAATCAAGTTAGATATGAGCAAGGCCTACGACAGAGTAGAGTGGAATTTTATTGAGATGGTGATGAGGAGGTTGGGTTTCCATGAGATTTGGGTAGAATGGGTGATGAAATGTATAACAACAGTTACATATTCGGTGTTGATCAATGGAGAAGCTCATGGTCACATTTCTCCAACTAGGGGGCTTCGACAAGGAGATCCCTTATCTTCCTATCTGTTCCTCCTCTGTATGGAAGCTTTCTCGGCTCTTATCTCTGATGCAAGCAATAGGAATCTGCTAAATGGAGTGTCCATATGCAGGGGCTGCCCTAGAGTCACGCATTTATTTTTTGCGGATGACAGCCTATTTTTCTGCAAGGCTGAAAGTGCGGAGGTCAGCAAGTTTGTTGAAATTCTGAAGCTATTTGAGGTAGCATCAGGGCAAAAGATCAATATGGATAAGTCTTCGGTGACCTTTAGCCAAAATACCCCGGTTGAAACAAGAAGAGAGGTCCTGGAAATTCTAGGACCTATGGATGAATTAAGGCAAGGAAAATATCTTGGGCTCCCATCGGTAATTGGAAAGTCAAAAAATCAGGTTTTTGCTGAAATTAAGGAGAAAGTGGGGAAAAAGCTCTCTGGTTGGAAAGAAAAAATGCTTTCTATAGGGGGACAAGAAGTGTTGATTAAAGCAGTCACCCAGGCAATTCCTACCTATACTATGAGTTGCTTCCAACTTCCAAAAGGACTTTGTGAAGATCTAGAAAGAATGGAAAGGAACTTTTGGTGGGGTCAGAGAGATCAAGAAGCGAAAATGGCTTGGGTTAGCTGGAGGAAAATGTGTAAATCAAAATCTGATGGTGGGATGGGATTTCGAAACCTACAAGCCTTCAATTTAGCAATGCTCGCAAAGCAGGCGTGGCGGATTTTGAAGAACCCAAACTCTTTGATCGCAAGAATTTATAAGGCCAAATACTTTCCTTTTAGTGATATCTTGAGTGCAAAGCTTGGATGCAGCCCTTCTTATGCATGGAGGAGCATTTTTAATAGTTTAGAGGTTATTCAGAGGGGTATAAGATGGAGGGTTGGAAATGGGAAGTTGATCCACATATGGGAAGACAAATGGCTGCCTAACCCAACTACCTACAAAGTCTGCTCCCCCCCACAAGACATTGGAGATTTTCCGATGGTATCCTCGCTAATTGATGAAGATACAAGGCATTGGAAGGTGGAGATGGTTAAGAGGTTCTTTCTTCCTTTTGAAGCTGAGTCCATCATTAACATTCCCCTCAGCTATAACTTGCCGGATGATAGCATAATTTGGGTAGGAAACAAGCGTGAATTATTTACTGTTAGAAGTGCATATTATATTGCGCTGCCTATTGTGGATTGTTCAGAGGAGGGAGAGAGCTCAAGTGGGGATTCTAGGACTCAACTATGGAAGAAGGTTTGGCAACTTAAGCTTCCTGCCAAAGTCAGAATTTTTGCGTGGAGGGCTTGTATTGAGGGGCTGCCCACTAGACTGAACTTGGTAAAAAGGGGCCTAAATGTGGGGGCTGACTGTCCTTTGTGTGGGAAGTTTGTTGAGAGTACTAGCCATGCCTTAATTTTTTGTAATAAAATTAGCGAGGTTTGGTGGAATTGGCAGACTTGTCCAATCAATATGTTGGCTGTGAATAAGAGTTTTGTGGATTTAGCACTAGAAATATTAGATGCTGGCTGCCCAAATGACCTTGAGACCCTCTTTGTTACAGCATGGGCTGTTTGGTACAACCGAAATCAAGTAGTTCATGAATCTATATGCAGCCCTCACTTTCAAATCTGGAATTTGGCGGTTCGTACTCATGTGGACTTCAAGAACGCTGCTCTGTGTTGTATGGTTCAGCAACAGCTAGGCGCTGATGTTGGGTGGCAGCGCCTCCTCCGGATGTTTATAAAATTAATGTTGATGGTGCCACGGCTAGCAATGGAGGTTGTTCATCAGTGGGAGTGGTTATTCGAGATTGTAGGGGGCTGGTTGTTGCTGCGGCTTGCAGAGTCTTGAATGGAGTTTATGGGGCAGCTGTTACTGAAGCCTTGGCAGTGGAGGAGGGGATTCGATTGGCTAAGGAGATGGAGCTTCATCGAATTATTGTGGAGTCTGATGCTTGTGTGGTGGTTGATGCTATTAATCAAAGCAATGACAATGGTGAGTTTGGGATGGTCATTCATGGTTCTTTGGAGCTGCTGCGTTCCTTTAGGAGTTGGAAAATACATCATCTGAAAAGGGACTACAACAGAGCTGTGCACGAGTTGGCTCAGTTTGCTAAGTCTTTGGGCATTTCTCAGCAATGGGTAGGAATTGAGCCGCCTATTATTCGGCAGGAGTTGCTGTTAGATAGAGCTAAGTGTTAGGCCTGCCCTGTTTTTTCTTTCTCTTTGTGTTGTGCTCTGTCTCTGTGCTGTGCTCTGTTGTGTTTCCATTTCAGTTTTAATGAAATTCAAGTTTCAGTTTCAAAAAAAAAGTTGGAAGTGGAAATCCTTATTTGAGAGAAAAGGTGTCTCATACATCCTTTATAAAAAAAAAGGTGTCTCATACATAGAATATATAAATTTTCTTTCTCATAGCACGGGTGTCCTACATGCATACTCATACACAGATACACCTTTTTACAAGCGCGAAAATTAAATTATAGACCCTAAAGGGTGAGTTGGAATTGGTCTTTACTTTAGGAATCTCCAATGTGGAAATAGAACTGGACTCTAGGTTGCTGCATACCTTGTTCTCATGGCACACAGGTCTCTCATGGCACATGTCTCTCTTGTTACCCCAAGTGATGTACTCTACTTTCTACTTTTGAACTCCTCCAGATTGGTTTGTGCTTTGTTTAATATATGCCAAATATAACTGGTTATTAACCCACAAGATAAAAAGAAGGGAAAAAGAGTTTTCTCTGCACATAATAAGCCTCTCTCCTGGCTGCCCCCTAACCCTATCTACATTGCCACAGTTTAATTTGCTAAAAATTGTCATAGAATCACCAAATATAGGCTTTAGGTTTCAGAACTTTGGACTTAAATGGTTTCAGAGATTTGGAGACTCATTCCCAGAATCAAAGCTTGGCTATTATATCTAAAATTAGTATTTCTTTTTTTCTTTTTAATATATTCTAAGGCCTTGAAGAATGGGAGCATAGAACAAATTCTCCATACTCTGGGAAATGCAACAAGAAAAGAGTTTCACATGCTTGTTGACTTGACAAAGCTACCACATTACACTATTTTGTGACAAACTTGATATCGTCATTACTAAGTAAATCACCAAGACAAAAACAATGCCTTCAAAATTACTCGGTCATTTTCAATGCACAAAAGATTCTCTTGTGGCATATCTTTCACCTTTAAAACTAGTAAGATAACGGCGCAAATATAGCTTTCCTTACATTAACCTGTTACCTATATGGTTTTCACTGACTGTTTTATTGACATAACAATTTAATAAGATACCATGTAATTCTTCAGATTGTTCCAAAAAAATAAATCGATCTGAGCCTCCTCCAATATGATGAAGAGCACAAAATTGGATCCTAGTGCATTTTTTCCCCTAAAATAAAGGGACGTTAAAAATCCACCTAAATCCAAAAACAGACAAACACACATATATATAGACCCCATTTCTCAATGTAAAATATATACCATTCTTTAACTAAATACAAGACAGAATTCAAAATATTTGTTAAATAATTCTGTTCTTATCAAAACAATATGGGGATATACAATTTCTAAGTTCTAATATTTAATATGGTATTCATGGTTTGATTATATAAGTTTGCATATAATATAATATGTTCCACGTTATTAGTATGCATGTACTTGATGAGATGATGTCAACCATACAACCATAAGAGTTGTCTCCACAGCCACTACACTTGCAAATGATATGTCTGTCAATGAAACAATTAGCATAGTACTCATGCTGTCATGCATCCACAAAAGATATATAAGACCAAACATTGAATGAATGAACTATATATATACCCAACTATCAGAGACTGCATTTAATTTCCAAAAGACGGAGTGGTGAATGTCACTAAAGGTCATTCCATGCTGCAAATTGCAGTCTCGTTCAATAACAAAAAGTTGTAGATACTGGCTAGGTAGAAGGTCCTGCTAGTGAGCAAAATAAGTATTTCAAGTTCAAAGTACAGTAAAATAACAAGTTGTACTTTTAAGATGTTCGAAAAAGTAGGAATTGAAGACTTATGAGTGGCTCTTTCTGAGAGTCAAAGCTCAAGAAAGGCTCAATACATAACGAATTCACAATTTTTTGACCCCCTGGGGAACTCTACCAACTGTTTCTTGAAGTCCCGTGCAAAATAGTAATCGGAAGATATAACTATCTTGTCCAAGGCCACCGCATTCTTGAGCAAATTTTTTATGGCAGGCAGTTGGTTCTGCTCTTCAGCATAACAATAGACTTTAATGCACCTGAGGTGTGATAAGAAACATGGAGGCACTGGGTCCAGTATACCATCAGCATTTTTACAATTTACAGACAGATCGATCCCCTGAATTTTCATCATAAATCAAATGTTTTAACCATCACAGAACACCATCAAAACAATATGGAAGAGTAGCACAACAGTAAACATTGTATTGCATGTGAAGCTACCTCAGGAAATTCAAGAGTATTCAGACAAGGAAATTTTTCCAGTATCTTTGATAGTGCCACTCTATCAAGATATGTTGGACCTTCACCAAATTCCAAACGCATCACATTATTGAACATAGGAACATGGGGAAGGAGTTCTGCAGCAGAGTTTAGAACCTAAGAAAAGGGTAATGAAATGCATCATGATTAAAAGAGATTTCGGTGGCAAAGAGCATACAAGAAAAACAAATGCAAGCATGACTGTACAATGGTGGAGCCAGGATTATGATCAGGAGATAAGCCATGATATTTTCAAAAAAAAATAATAATAAAGGAATAAGAATTGAATCAATAGTATAAATGACTTGGCAAAAAAAATAAAAAGAATCAATAGTATAAATCCTTCTTTGATCTCTTTTATTATATCAGGTGTTAAGAAAATACAGCATTTTTTATAGATAAGAATACACTTAAACAAGTTTTAACCACTGATTTTGGTAGTATCATCACAAAACTGAAATTTTTAACTTTCAAATAATCTGCTTGACAATAAAATGGTTATATTACCAAATGGAAAACTTTTTTGAAACAAAAATTAAGTAGGAACCATAAAATGGACAGTCAAACTTAGGTGAGGTGGCATCAACATTAAAAAATGACTGCTAAGTAAAGCCTTTCATTTCATAATGTTTCCTCAGTCACATGTGATTGGTATGATGCTAAAGCCTCTACGTTGACATTAGCCTCATCGTTTAATTTTATAACTTGTTCAAGGCATTTTCAGAGTGAAAGAAGTGGCGGGGGGAAATCATACCGTTCTTCTGTTGATAAATCACATTAGACGTTGAATATATAATTTTATAAAGAGAGAGGAAAACATACCTCAACAGCACCACCAGAAAGTTTTAGTTTTTTAACGGTAGAAAGCCCACTAAGTAGCCTATACATGCGATAGGCAACTTGTCTTGCTGTCTTACCAGGGTCACAATTAATCACTACCCTTTCTAGTGAACATGAGTTATATAAGCAATAGTCATTGCAGAGTGGACCACCGTAAGTAAATGTTTTGAGGCCGGGTCCAAAAATCATGACCTGGCAACCATCCTCATCATTCGAATTTTGCTCATCATCTATTATGACCAGGCAATGAAGCTTGGGAGAAGAAATACTCACAGCTGTGAGATTCACCCAGATACAGTTATATAAAAACATTTCCTCAAGGACTGGCAGTCCAGAAAATAGCTTCTGGGTTGAGTAGTCATCCGAAAATGTAACATTTCCAACAGTCAAGATCTTGAGATTTGTGAAATAAATTGTAGTTGGAAGTTTGAGTACACAGGGCATATCAAATTGTAACTTTGTCAGTGTCACACAAGTAAACAAGCAACGAGGCAATGAAAATTTTTCTTCAGACATGTTGAGGCCAAAAATCAACTCTTGAACATTATGCCTTATTGCAGAAGAGATCCATGCTTTTATACGAGATGCATCGCCATCATGTCCCACATCACAATAGAGGGTGAACTGTTTGATATCAGAGGAGTCATGAAGAAGAAGCACTCTCTCCACAAAATTCATGAAAAGTTTTCTCTTAGCCTTTGATCCTATCTTAAAACCAAGATTTGGAATGGAAGTCCACAGGTATTCCCACCTCTTACAAAGTATGCTTGTTCTAACAGCATCATTTGTTGGAAGTAAGGAAATGATGTATCGAAGAATCTCTTCAGGTAAATTCTCTAAACATTTGGTGTTCCCATCAACAATGCCTTGTTCTTCATTTAGCTTATGTTTTTTTGAACTTTGATTAAGACCACTTTCATCCATTTTCAAATGGTTAGTTGGTTACCTAATATTAAAAAAAATATATAAAATAAAATAATACGTTGTTAGCTATAGAAATATGTAAAAAATTACACGGTAGAAAAATTTGTAGAAACAAAGATAACAAATATTCAGCTAACAACATGAGTTATGCCAATATTTTCAAAATTTCAAAATCTTGACCAGATTGATTGATCCATATATAAAAGCATTCCCATTATGCAATTATTATTATTTTGAGTGGATATTATTTACATTCAGCTAAAAACCTAAAATGCACTTTACGCGCTCTAAGTTTTGCATCACTTCTAAATCAGGTTCCTCGCCTTTCAAATCTTGCAATTTACACACTCTACTATTACATATATGTCAATTTTCTATCCAAAACAACGTCGTTTTTGTGGGTCAATTAATGGCAAGGGTATGAATTGCAAGTTTTCAAGGTCGAAGTCCTATTTTTAGAATTGACTATTACATTTCTACCACTACCAAAATTGAGAAAGTAACTACAAATTCAGAATTGTGCACTTTTATTCCACAGATAACAGGCCATCAACTTGAGTGATTCTTTGTTTTTTTGTTTTTCCCAGTTTCTGATTATTAGTTTATTATATCTACAAAGATATATAATATCATGCACATGCTCACACATTTAAGTGTTGCAAACTTATGATTCTCAAAAAAAAAAAAAAAAGTGTTGCAAACTTAAAACACACCTAAAAGATTGTATGTAAATTATTAATTAATTTGAAAAAAAAAATTAAACTTTTGATTTAGGGAAAATCAAGCATCTAATTAAATATAATTTGATTTTTTTTTTACTAGGGTAAGTTAAGACAAGATAATTATTATAACCATTATCAAGAAAACAAAAGCACATATATAAGTAGAATCCTCAAAGAACAATGTTTAAGGAAGATACAAAAACAGTACTGTTTTTTCATCAATAAAAAAGGAAGAGAAAAAATATGACTAGGTAAGGTAATTACCGTTTATGCCATTGGCAGGAACGAAACGACAGCGTTGTGGTATGGGAATTTGTTTTTTTCAGATGGAGAGGATGAAAAGGTATCTCCTTCACATAAATATAGGCTTGTTTTTTTCTGGCGGGAAATCGTGAGAATAATTCCCTCCAAAGACGGTGAAATGATTTGGTGAGCGTGGGCCCATTATTATTGGCTGATTATTTAGACGTGTGAATCCCATATACTATAAAAATCACTTTTTTATTTTAAGGAGTTTTATCTTGTAATCCTCTTTGATGACAATTCTTTATCATTAGTTCAAGATATCAATCAGTTTTTAGTGTAGGCGGAGATTAAATGGTGAATGGTGAAAAAAAAATTGTTGATTCATATAAAAGTGACAGAAAACTAGTCACAGTCTGACACATAAAATAGTTCTAACAATTTATGTGACACTAGAACTACTCCATATATTATTCAACAAGACTATATTTTTTCTTGTCATTGAGCATGTGACGTGAGTTCTTTAATGGTTACTTGGTCTATTGGGGGATAAAGATAAGCTTGGGAGAAGCATTGTGAACCCCTTTGTGGAGTGACTCTTATAATTAACAAGTGCCAATATTTTGTAACTTTGAAAGTGCCAAAACATGAATTGTATATATAGTCAAAAAGTTATAAAAGAAAATAAATATATTAAAAAAAAACAAACTTTTCTGCTTTTGTAAGACATTTGTCATGGTAAAATTTGTAGATGACTATTTTGTAAGAAAGGATATGTATAGTCGTTTTAGATTTCTATTCTTTTGTATTCATGCATGTTTGTTTTGTATATAAGGAGATGCATTTCATTTGTATATCTCAACAAATAATAGAACTTCATATTTTCATAGTTTTCCATTTGTGTCTGTAAGACTGTAACTTGTCTTGTTTTGATTCCACGAAAATCATTATTATTATATAGTGGTTATGGTGGTGAAGGCTGCGATGATGGCATGTCAAAAATGGTGCAGCGACAAAGGTGATAATGATGGTGGTAGGGCAGCAAAGTAGTGGTGGTTTTAGGAATTTTTTTTAGGGTGGTCACTAAGAAATTTAAATTATACAAAACCTTATATAAAAACAACTTGAATATATCAATGTCACCAAAAAAAAAAAAAAATGCAAATACATGTAATATTACATTTTTTTTGTACTAACAAAGAAAAGAAAAAAAAATAAACTAATACGAGATAAAGTGGAAATTGAAAATGCTAATATGAGAATAATAAAGTAACTATAACAATTTCATAACAAATTTTATGCAACAAGCTATTATTGGTGGATAAAACATGCCAATATTGAGCCCAAATTAAAACTAGTAACAACTTACTACATAAGTTTTATTGTGAAAATATTGTAGATGTAACATTACTCTTATTTTTGTTAAAATCAAATTCTTGTGATTTTCAAGTTAGAGTATTTAATATTTTTATTAGGGTGGTCAAAATAGATTAATTTAGTATATAGTTTTTTTTTGTAAGTTTATACATACATTTGGTTTTTCAAGTCAGAATGGTCACAGAACAGATTAGTTTAAACTAATTATTAATTTTTTATTTTGCTAAGTGTAAGAACCAGATTTGACTTGAATCCAGAACAGGAATGGATCCAGGCCCACGTAGCCCAAACAATAAATTTATAGAGTGCAGGAGAAAAAGCTAGTCTGAATCTTGGGCCGAGATCTTGGATTTTAGCGTTAAAAGGCCAGAGCTATACGCGTAATCTATGCAAATAGTATCCTCGGACATGCCCTAGTGCTATGATTTGAGAATACTTCCAGTCCCCTTTCCTTTCTCCTTCCTTCGTATTATATACTATGGCTTTTTTACCTTTTTCATCATCCACGTGTGGACTTGGCGTTGAAAGTTCTTTTTCTCCATCCCTCTTGCCTTTTCTTGAATCTTCCATTCTTAACTGGAAGGCTGCCTGTTCACTGTTTAGGTATCACCTCCACATTAATGCGGCTAGAAGGTTAGCTGGACGGCATTTAATGCGGATGTGACAGTACCCTTAGATATTTGTTATTTCTTACTCTTATCCTTTATTTGATATTTTCCCCTTCATTTTGTTGTAAGGTTTGTCCGAGGTGTTACTCTAAATGACTGATAAGTTTACCAGATACCTCGGATAGTGGCTATCGTCCTCGAACATGGTCAAATTCCTCACGAGCACTCTTTACCTCTCCTCGGAGGATAATTTTATCTCTTCTTTTGTTGGTTGTCCTCGGATATTTTCTCACCCTCAGATTGGACATTGGGCCTGGCCCTTTCTTACCCAGTTTGTATATATGAGACTAGATATTGGGCCTGGCCTCCTCCAACGTAGTTTGAACACATGGTACAATTGGTCCTCACAATAGCCCCTCAAAATCTTGCTTTTCGGCTCCTCGGGAGAAAATGAGGATTTTGATTCTCTCGTCGGATCTGCCTTATGATCTGGTTTTATTGGGTCAAATCGCAACAACACGTGTTTATCTTCTTGTGACTCGCTCCTGACTCTTCAGTGTCCAGGATGCGCCTTCATTTAATTTTGGCAACTCCTTTGTCTCCCACGTTCAACGGTTGGATGATAATCTAACGGCGGTTGAGCCTTCTGGGAATTTGAGCGGGCGAATTCCCGCTCCTAATTTTTGCGCAACTATAAGTAGACTTTCAAATCAATTTCTTGTCACTTTTGAACGATTGCGCTATTCTAGAACCTGATACTTTCTTTCTTTCTTTCGCTTCTTTGTGCGTCTACAAATACAAAAATCCTGTCCGAGGACCATTTCTCACACCTGTAAGTCTTCCTAAACTATCTCCAACTCTTATTCCTTTTATTGTAAAATTTCCCCTATAGGACCTCTTAGAAAATGGGTAGATTTAGGGAGTTAGTTGACACCGAGGAGAAAATGAGGAATTTTAGGACTAAGTATAACATTCCTCCACATGTGGGCGTTAGGTACGCAGCACAGGGCGAGTGGTATGATGAAAGAAAAACAAACGAGGTTGTCATTCCTATGATCGCCTTCATAGAAGGGGGGATGACCATTCCCATGGGCACCCTTACTAGGAATTACCTTAGGTATTTTAGGTTATCCCCCACACAATGCGCGCCGAATATGTTCAGGGTATTAGGATGTATAGAAGCCCTGAACGAAAGAATGAACCTAAACCTGACCCACCATGATATAAACTGGATTTACAACCTTCAGCACCTAAAAAATCAGGGATACTACTTAAAATCTAGGCAAGCAGAGGTCAGGATGATTCAGTGTCTCCCTGTAACTAATAAGGGATTAAAAGAAGATTTCCTAATCTTCTCTGGGCAGTGGCATGATGGCTTACCATGCCCAGTTAAAGAGGGTGAGCCAGGTGGGGAACTAACTTACTTAATCTTCATGTTTAACTTTTCATATTCTAGTATTCCTATTGTCGTCGGCTGATACTAAAGTGACTCCTTATTGTCTCTACTGACACTGCAGATCCTCGCGCCACTACGCCAACGTTACGTTTAGTTAACAAAGCCAGCTTGGATAAAGTTCTTCGAGCTGAAATTTACGTCAACCCATCAGACGGTCAGTTAAGAGCAGTTCATCTCATCCTCGGCTACAGCCCTATATCATGTGCATTCCAAGCTCCTTCGTGCGTGATAAAGGCTAAGGATCCTCGGCTTCGCAGAATTAGCGTTGCTTACGAAGGGTTCATAATCCCCCAAGGCATTCCTCTTCCAGAATACTCCCAGCATACCGAGGCATTGCCCGTTGCCAGCCTCGCAGAAGTTGTTCCATCTTCTCCCCCCGTTTTTCAAGTAAAGGAGGAAGAAGAAGTTGAACGAGAAGAAGAAGGTTTTGTGGACCTAGCCTCGGCCACAGACGATTATGAATTCTTCGACTTACTCACTCCATCACCTAACACTCCCGAAGATATGGGCATCCAGAGGAAGCCCCAACGTAGTCTCCAGGAACTATTGGAGAGCCAACCTGGAAGGGGGGAGGCTGGGAGGCCCACCCAACCAAAACTTCCTCCCCCTCCTCCTAAATCTCCTCCTCGTGCCCCTCAGCCAGCTCCTCCCTCTAGGACTGAACAACCTGACCCTAAGAAGAGAAGGGAGCCTAAGGGCAAGGAGGTAGTGGAGACTGGGAGGACTCATTCTTCCAGTGAAGAGGAGGCCCATAGGCCAACAAAGCAATTGAAAATCAGTAATGCCTCCAGCTAAGGACCAGAGATGGGAGAGGTTCAACAGTCTGAACCCCGAGCATGGCTTCCAGCTCCCATGCTTGGGGGTGAGCCTCTGACCGATGATGCATCGATCAGAGATTACAACGGGGGTATTGGCTGCCATGTGGCCTCGGTGTTGGAAGAAACCCTCCTGCTCCCCAAAGACATGGTGGAGCTACAAGGATTAAGGAGGAACGAAGTCTTTCTCCAAGCCAAGCGATGTTTAGGAATGGTATGTATTGTTATTTTTTCAACCCCCTCTTTTTTTTTACTTGGCATAACCTTAATTTTGTGTTACTTGTGCGTATGCACGTTATTACTCTTACATATTTTTTTGTGTTTGTTTTGTTGTTGACTTTTTTTTTTTTTTTTTTTTTTTTTTTTTAAACAGGCTGTTCAAAGTACGTTCAGGATGGAAGAAATTTATCATTCCGTCGCATAGCAGCTGGATGAGGAGAGAAGAAGAAGGATCTCTGCTGTGCAGACGTTGACCATCGCTGAGAAGAGTAATGCTGACCTCAGGGAGAAGTTGAAGACTGAGGAGCAGCAAAGGAAAAGCGCTGAGGCTGCATTGAAGGGTGCTGAGACACAGGCCGAGAGCCAAAGGAAGTTGGCCAATGATATTAAAGGGCAGTTGGTTACGACCAAGGAGCAAATGGCAGCCCTTAGGTAGCAGCTTGAGGAGGCTAACAAGCTTAAAGACTTGGCCGAGAAGGCAAGACTGCAGGCTGAGGAAGACAGGCTCAAAGCTGAGAAGGAAAGAGACGAGGCTGAGCAACACGGCTACGATGTTGGCGTAGCCGAGACCGAGGACGCTCTACGGGCTGAGGTCCCTGCAGTCTGTCGTGCCTATTGCACCCAGACTTGGGAGGAAGCCCTCAACCAAGCTGGAGTTGACGTCTTTTCTAAGCTAAGGAAGCCTGAGAATATTGTCTTTCCTCTGGCCATACGGATTCCTAACCAGAAAGATTCAGCTTCTCCTGCTTCCCAGCCAATCAAAGAGGCTCAATCTCAGCATCCTTCCTCAACCAGTCAGCAGATCCAGGGCAAAGAGCAAGAGACCTTAAAGGATTCTTCTCTGGATAAAGTGACTGAGGCACCTCAGCCTGAGGCAGCTTCTCAAGACTTTGAGAAGCAACTAGCCTTGGTCACTTTACCTGCAGAAGGGTCTCTTAAGGAGAAGGAGAAAGAGGACCCTCCTGAGGCAGCTGACAAGGCTTCCAAATCCAAACTCGAGATCAAATTGAAGCCTTAGTTTTGTATTTGTTTTTAAGATAGTGATAACGACTGTAATTTCATCTTCTGTGCTTAAAGACCAATTTTGATAATGTATGAAACACTTTTCTCTATTTCAAGTAATACTTGTCAGCATTATTATTTTACTTAACTGTATGATATTTACTTTGCTCTGTTCTTTGTTTACTTTCAAAACACGATACATTATCAAGGAACCAGCATACATTAGTGAGGAACAAGATGCATTAATAAAACATAATGTTAATCTTTCAAAAATGTATCTCCCTTTTACCAAGTTCACTAATAAGTTTCACAATTTCCAAGCAATATCACAACACCTAAACAATAAGTAGGATGTGAACATATTGAAACATACTTACACTTATTTGACATCCATGAAGTCAATCATGACCTATACAACAGGTCAAGACTTAATCCAGAAAATAATAGCTTATATTCAAGATCATGTTCTAAAGATTTTAACACAACATATATTCCATTGAATATATTCCTTAACACTGCAAGGACAATTATTTTTACAAGGTTCATGGTCCGAGGACTAGACATAGATGATTTTCCATTTCTCATTTTAAGAGATGTTCTGAAATATTAATTCCCACTAATTTTGTGGTCCGAGGACCTGACATAACTTAATTTCTGTTTAATATTACAATAGATGCCATAGGATATTAATTTCCACTAAGTTTGTGGTCCGAGGACCTGACATAACTTAGTTTGTGTTTAATATTTCAACAGATGTCATAGGATATTAATTTCCACTAAGTTTGTGATCCGAGGACCTGACATAACTTAGTTTCTGTTTAATATTTCAACAGATGTCATAGGATAAATGGAAGCAAGGAAAAAACACAATGTAACTTTTCTTATCAATAGTAATATCTTTTCAGATTATTTACATTCCAAGGATGAAGTACAGCTCTTTCATCTAAATCTTCTAAGTAGTAGGCTCCTATTCCTGCCACCGTCGTAATGCGATATGGTCCCTCCCAATTGGGCCCCAATTTTCCCCAGGCAGGGTTTTTAGTGTTTCCCCAACTTTGCTCAAAACCAAATCCCCTGGGGCCAATGGTCTCAACTTCACACTTATATCGTAGCCTTGTTTTAACTTGTGTTGATAGTAGGCTAACTGCACCCTAGCGTTTTCTCGTCATTCTTCAATTAGATCCAGGTTCTTCTTTAGCAAGTCGTCATTTCCATCTGAGGTAAATGCGCCAGATCTCATAGTAGGGAAACCGTTCTCCAGTGGGATTACAACTTCAGCCCCATACGTCATTGAGAAGGGGGTCTCCCCAGTAGACTTTCGAGGTGTTGTCCTGTACATCCAAAGAACGTGTGGTAGCTCTTCAACCCATCTTCCTTTGGCGTCATCCAACCTCTTTTTAAGTCCGTTCACGATGACCTTATTAACAGCCTCAGCTTGCCCATTTCCTTGCGGATAGGCCGGAGTGGAATACCTGTTCTTTATTCCCAGGTTAGAACAGTACTTCCTAAAAGCTTTGCTGTCAAATTGAAGGCCATTATCCGAAATGAGGACGTTGGGAACCCCAAATCGCGTAACTATGTTCTTCTAGATGCATCTTTTGACATCCACATCCCTAATATTGGCTAAAGGCTCAGCTTCGACCCACTTAGTGAAATAATCTGTGCATACTATGAGGTATTTCTTGTTCCCTACAGCCTTTGGGAAAGGACCCACAATATCTAGGCCCCATTGAGCAAAAGGCCACGGACTAGACAGAGGGTTAAGCACCCCTCCAGGCTGATGAATGTTTGGTGTAAACCTCTGGCATTGATCGCATTTCTTGACATATTCCTGCACCTCTTTTTGCATGTTTGGCCACCAATATCCTTGGGTAAGAGCCCTGTGAGACAGTGACCTTCCCCCTGTATGACTTCCACAAACCCCTTCATGCAATTCCTCTAGAAGTAACTCTGATGCCTCTGGGTGGACACATAACAAATAAGGCCCAGAGAACGAACGCTTGTACAGTTTTCTGTCCTCGGATAACCAAAACCGAGGAGCTTTCCTCCGTACTTTATCAGCTTCAGACTTTTCTTCAGGCAGCACATCTTTTTCCAAGAACAGTGATACAGCATCCATCCAACTCGGACCCAACGTAACCTGATGTATCTGTGGAGCACCCTGATGTGTCAGAGCTTGCGTATATAGGTCTTCCACCAATACTACCCGAGGCAGATCTTGGGCCGAGGACGTGGCAAGGGTGGCCAACGAATCTGCATGGGTGTTCCCACTTCTAGGAACATGAGACAAGTCAAAAACTTCAAACTTTTCTTGTATACTCCTGACCTGACCTAAATATTCCTGCATTCTTGAATCTCGTGCCTCTAGGTCACCTCTTACTTGTCCCACAACCAGTTTTGAGTCCGAAAAAACCCTTACTGCCTTTCCCCCCATTTTTTGAACCATCACCATTCCCCTCAACAAAGCTTCGTACTCTGCTTCATTATTCGTAGCAGAGAAATTCAGACTTAAGGATTTCTCGATGGTAATTTTCTTAGGGGATACCAGTACTAGCCCCACTCCTAATCCCCGTTGATTGGCTGCTCCATCAACATATAACTCCAAAGGTGGTAGGCCCTGAATAGAGGCCACACCTACCAATCTTTCATCCACTGATTCGTCCCCCATGTCCACCTCCTCTGGACATTCAGCAAACTCAGCCACCAAATCAGCGAGCACCTGTCCCTTGATAGAGGTACGGGGCATGTACTTTATATCAAAAGCCCCTAGAATCGTACCCCACTTAGCTACCCTCCCTGTATAATCGGCGCTCCTGAGCACTGACTTGAGGGGAAGTTGAGTCAGAACGACCACAGTATGCGCCTGAAAGTAATGGGGAAGTTTCCTTGTGGCATGCACTACAGCCAGTATCGCTTTTTCTAGTGGCAGATAACGCACCTCAGCCTCGTTAAGTGACTTGCTCACATAATAGACTGGTCGTTGTATACCATCGTCCACCCGTATGAGCACAAGGCTTATGGCATGTGAGGCAACGACGAGGTAAGAAAAAAGGACTTCGTCCACCAATGGGCTAGACATTATGGGTGGATGGGATAGGTAGCGTTTAAGCTCTTGGAATGCCCTGACACACTCCTCAGACCATTGAAACTCTTTCCATTTATGCAATAAAAGAAAGAAAGGTCTACACCTTTCCGCTGATCTAGATATAAACCGATTTAATGCTGCCATCATTCCAGTAAGCTTCTGGACTTCCTTTGGATTCCATGGTGGTTGCAAGCTATTGATTGCTTTGATCTGATCTGGGTTTACCTCAATCCCCCTATGCGTCACCATGTATCCTAGGAACTTTCCTGACCCTACTCCAAAGGAGCATTTGGAGGCATTCAGATGCAACTTGTGCCACCTCAGGATTTCGAAAATGTTCGTAAGATTTGCTAAGTGCTCAGATACTAACTTGCTCTTTACAACCATCTCATCAATATAGACTTCAATAGTTTTTCCCAGCCGTGATTCGAACATTTTTGTCATCATCCATTGATAGGTTGATCCTGCATTTTTTAGGCCAAAAGGCATTACTTTGTAGTGGTAGTTCCCCACAGGAGTGACAAAAGTCGTTTTTTCCTGATCTTCTGCTGCCAATGGTATTTGGTGATAACCTTGGAAGGCGTCCAGGAAACTCATCCGAGGATGGCCTACTGTCGCATCTACCAATTGATCTATCCTCGGCATAGGGAAGGGATCTTTGGGGCAAGCCTTGTTAAGGTCTGTGAAATCCACGCAGACACGCCATTTTCCTGTCTTCTTCTTCACCACTACGGTATTAGCCAGCCATTGGGGGTAGAAAATCTCCTTAATAGCCCCTGTCTGTTTGAGTTTAACCACCTCAGTCTTTATTGCCTCCACATGTTCATTCGAGGGGCGCCGAAGAGGTTGCTTTTTTGGAGTAGCTGAGGGATCTACATTTAAACGATGACAGATGAATTCTAGATTTAAACCAGGGGCTTCATAGGCGTCCCATGCAAAAACGTCTACGTTTCTCCTTAGAAGCTCAACCAACTCTTCATTCTCCTGTAGGGGCAACCGAGCCCCAACCTGGAAGAATTTCTCCAGGTCGTCCCCTATAATCACCTTTTCCAGGTCCTCACAATTCGTCTCGTCATCTGGCCCCCTGCGCAGTGACGATGAGGTTCTTAACTGCTATAAATCATTCTCTTTACTGGTCGAGGCGCCGGTCTCTGGTTTGTGCTGAATTGCCGCAATTAAGCATTGACTAGCCATAGACTGACTTCCCACTATCTCAAGCACTTGACCTTCAGAAGGATATTTTACTTTCTGATGAATGGTGGAAGAAACGGCACCCAAGGAGTGCAACCATGGCCTGCCCATAATGGCCGTGTACGGGGAAAAAGCGTCTACCACGATAAAATCCACCTCGACCACATCCAATCCAGTTTGCACAGGCAGTCTGATCTGGCCCCTAGGGACAACCATCTTACCCTCAAAACTCACCAAAGGCGAGCTGTATCTAGATAAATCCTCGGGCTTTAAACCCAGACCCTTAAAGAGGTCAGGATACATAATCTCCGCTGCACTTCCTTGGTCAATCATGACCCTCCTTACATCGTATCCACCAATTCTAAGGGTAACCACTAGAGCATCATCATGTGGTTGTATGGTTCCCTGTTTGTCCGCTTCTGAAAAACTCAGCACTAGAGGGACATTTGTCTTGACTCTCTTCGGCACTGAATTAGGCTCATCATCGATGTAATGGGATACTGACATTATCCTGGAAGGGCAGGATCCAGTCCTCCCTAGGGCAGCGAATATAACATTGATGGTGCCCAGAGGAGGCTTCGATGCAGGATTTCCCTGAAACGCTGCACCAGTCTGGCCTCCTCGACCACTGGAATGATGCAATAGATGCTTTAACCTCCCTTCTCGGACCAGCTGCTCTAAATGGTCCCATAAGTTCCGACAATCTTCAGTAGCATGACCATGATCTTGATGATAATGGTAGTACAGGTTTGGTTACGATTGCTTGGATCTCCTGCCGTTTTATTCGGCCATTTAAAAAATGGTTCATTCCTTACTTTCTCCAAGACTTTCTGCACTAGTTCTCGAAACACAACGTTGACTGCCTGGGCGTTGGCAGATGCAAATTGCCCTGAGAAGTCTCTCCGAGGACGATTGTTCTGCAACCGATCCGACCTGGAATCCCTCCTCTCTTGGGGGATCACCTTCGCTTTCCCTTTACCTTGCAACTGATCTTCCTCAATTTTCCTGTACTTGTCAATCATATCCATTAGTAAGCGTACACTGGTGACAGGTTTGCCAGTGAGTGACTTTCTCAAATCGTGCTCCGCCGGCAGTCCTGCCTTAAATGTACTAATGGCCACATCATCATAGTCCCCATCTATCTCGTTAAACATTTCCCAATATCTATCTGAGTAAGCCTTCAAGGTCTCTCCCTCACGCATGGACATTGATAGCAAAGATCCTAAAGGCAAAGGTACCCTACTACATGTGATGAAGCGGGCGCCAAAGGACTGGGTAAGTTTCTTGAAAGAATCAATGGAATTTGCCCTGAGGCCATTAAACCATCTCATTGCCATTAGACCCAAGCTGGACGGAAAGATCTTACACATTAGGGCCTCATCCTTTGAATGGACGGCCATTTTTTTATTAAAATGGCTAACATGCTCCACTGGATCTGTCCGGCCATTATAAAGAGAGAAAATTGGTTGATTAAATCACCGAGGAAGGCTGGCACCCTCAATCCGACGCGTGAAAGGCGATTTGGCTACTTGACTTAATGCCTCGTTCATAGCTTTGTTTCCTAGGCCCTTATGCAAGGTACTTTTGCTCTTCCACCTTTAATCACTGTACTCTTCACCGCCGGAGAAGGTTTCACTGGGCGGAGTTCTAGATCTTTGCCTATACGTATCATCCTCTGTATCCCCAGAAGAAGGCTCAGATTCAAATGATGCTCGCCTCCGCCGCGCGCGACGTAACTTCTTCTTCAACTCATTAATTTCATGTTGCATGTCTTTCTCATTCTCTGCATGGGACACGTGACTTTTCCCACGCGATTGGCTCCTATTAGTGTGCATGGTTTGCCCACTTTGCTCACGATCTCTCCTTTGTTGAGGGTTGACCTCCGAGTAGCTATGCTGCGAACCTCCTGATGCCGCCTGGTGCGGATTATCATTACCCTGATGTGGCCCTATCGTTGGTTGATGCGAACCTGATTCTTCCATTTTATGCGCTAAACCAAAATCTCTTTCTGATCAGATCAAGCAGCTTCCCACAGACGGCGCCAATTGTAAGGACTAGATTTGACTTGAATCCAGAACAGGAATGGATCCAGGCCCACGTAGCCCAAACAATAAATTTATAGAGTGCAGGAGAAAAAGCTAGTCTGAATCTTGGGCCGAGATCTTGGATTTTAGCGTTAAAAGGCCAGAGCTATACGCGTAATCTATGCAAATAGTATCCTCGGACATGCCCTAGTGCTATGATTTAAGAATACTTCCAGTCCCCTTTCCTTTCTCCTTCCTTCGTATTATATACTATGACTTTTTTACCTTTTTCATCATCCACGTGTGGACTTGGTGTTGAAAGTTCTTTTTCTCCATCCCTCTTACCTTTTCTTGAATCTTCCATTCTTAGCTGGAAGGCTGCCTATTCACTGTTCAGGTATCACCTCCACATTAATGCGGCCAGAAGGTTAGCTGGGCGGCATTTAATGCGGAGGTGACAGTACCCTTAGATATTTGTTATTTCTTACTCTTATCCTTTATTTGATATTTTCCCCTTCATTTTGTTGTAAGGTTTGTCCGAGGTGTTACTCTAAATGACTGATAAGTTTACCAAATACCTCGGATAGAAGTTCCAAGGTGGCTATCGTCCTCGGACATGGTCAAATTCCTCACGAGCACTCTTTACCTCTCCTCGGAGGATAATTTTATCTCTTCTTTTGTTGGTTGTCCTCGGATATTCTCTCACCCTCAGATTGGACATTGGGCCTGGCCCTTTCTTACACAGTTTGTATATATGAGACTAGATATTGGGCCTGGCCTCCTCCAACGTAGTTTGAACACAAGGTACAATTGGTCCCCACACTAAGTATAAAAATAAATAAAAAAATAAAAATTTGGTAAGTGAGGGTGGGACCCTCACATACAAGTGGAGCCGCCACTGCAACAAAGGAGAGTGACCATGGTCGTAGTGACAGTAGTGATGATAGTGGCGATTGTTGGGTTACATGGAGCCTAATTATGTTTGATCTAAACTATAACCCAGCTTGATGTAAAAAGTGTTACTATTTTTAATGGAAAATTTTTTGAGGCTTAGTTCATGGTATTGGCCCAAGGTGGAGTACTCATGGAAAAATTTGATATAAATATAGTGGTTTTAGATTAGGGTTTAGTGTGTTGTCTGGAGAGAGAAAAAATTTGCTATTGCATCTTGTATTTTTCCTTGAAAGTAATGAATCACTACAACTTTATCAACGTAAGCAAATTGTTGAACCACATAAATATTGTCTTGTATAATTGTTTTCTTTAACGCCCTTTTTTTTTTCTTTCTATTTTTACATCTTACAAATTTAGAAATTTCATGTATATTTCCAACCGTGATAATATTGGCATCACAAAGGAATAGAAGGAGTTGGGACACACGAATTACAAAATATGTTTTCTATTATTTTTTAAAAATGGAAAATGATTTTCACCACTGTGGGCTTGTTTTTTGTTTGACCACAAAAACGTTTTCAATTTATTTTTGTTTTTGGTTGTACTCACTGAAAAACACAGGCAACTTTCCTAGAAAATCATTTTCCACAAAAACAAATAGAAAATTAGATCGATCTCAAGGTCCACATTTAGCCACATTGATACCTTTTCTTTCTTTTGTAAAGCATTACGAGATAAAAATGCAAACAAAGGAAGACAAAATTGAAGGCAAATCAATAATGCATAGCCTATTACGCACCTTTGGCGTGATGTTCACTCCACAAAAGATAGAAATGATAGTAGAGGTATTTCAAATTAGCACAAAACAGATAACTTCAACCCCTTGCTCTTTGTACTAAGTAGGGGAAAAAAAGTTTTGGTAGCAATATAATGGCCAAAAGCTTTGAGACGTTCAAGTTCTACCAACCTTCAGCTTGTTTAAATCAAGACTGCTGTTATATGCCATAGAATGCAGAAATCTTAGGTTGATGTAGCATTGATATATGGACAGCAAAAGAGAATTGAGTTGAAGCAGTACTTCTAGGTTTAAATCTCTCAAAAATAGCCCTTTCAGGTTCCACAGAATAAGCCTGCTGGAAGAGAAATAACTAGCACAAATGATCATCACATGACAGCAAGTTACATAGTTAGGTACTTAGGTAGAAGGTTTAAGGAACAAAGGAAATGTAGTCTTTAAAGTTCAAATTATAATGAAATAACTAGCCATACATTTACATGTTCCAAGAAATAAGAATTAAAGGCTTTTCTGAGTGTAAAAGCTCATTTTAAAAACAAATTCACAATTTTTTGACCCTCTAGGAAGCTTCAAAAACTGCTCACAAACCTTGCCCCACTTCTCCAAGTCCCCTGCAAAATTCTTTGAAAAAGATATCACTATCCTCTCCAAGGCCACTGCATTCTTGAGCAAAATCTTTACTGCAGATAGCTCCTTCTCTTCTCCATTATAATAACCAACTTTAATGCACTTTAGCTGTGACAAAAAACATGGAGGCACTGGATCCAGTATGCTATCAACTTTTTCACAATCTGTGGACAGACTGACCTCCTAATTTATCATTGCACATTAAAAGTTTTAATCATCAAGGCAAAAGGCAACAATAATATGGAACAGATACAAGATAGTAATCATGGTAGTGCTGGTGAAGTTACCTCACTAAATTCCAGAATCTTAAGATTGGGAGATTCTTGCAATATCTTCAACAGTGCTATGGAGTCAAGATTTATTGACCCGTCAATGAAATCCAAATCCAGCAGGTTATTGAACATAGGCATATGAGGCAGGAGTTCTGCAGCATATCTTAGAGCCTAAGAAACAGTATAAAGCAATGCATCAAAATTAAGAGACTTTGTGGAGCATAGCCAAAAAAAAAAGAAAAAGAGGGAGAGAAATGACAAATGCATTTATGAAAGGATGCAAATATGGTAGTGAAGTGTGACTAAAGGTTGTAAGATAAGCAACAACTAAGAATTAAATAAAAACTTAAGTAATTTCCAATTAATCATTAAATGATCACTTAGGCTTTGGCTCAAGTGGTAAGAGATTGGTTGAGGTTAGGGTACGCCATTAAATAAATTTTCATATAATTACAATTTAATTTTAAACCATTTGATTTTGTAAGCATCATTAATTTAAAAAAAGAAAAAAGTTTCATCATTCATATAATTTTCTTGACAATCAAATAATTAAATCACCAAAAGAAAATAATCTTAGAAACTAAAGGAAAAGTGGGATCCATAACATAGCAGATCTTTAAAGTTAAGATAGGGAGGATTTTTCATCTGGGAGTTATTTGGATTGTAACTTGTAAGAAAAAAGTTAAAAGTCTTGAATATGATGAAATTGCTTATCAATTGTTCATGAAATGATTTCAAATGTAGGTAGCTGAATCCACATGTACGTAATTCATTGGTCAGGAATCAAGACTCTTTCTCTGCCATAATATTTCCTCACCCACAAGAATATTCTTCAAACATAAGTTACATTCTCTAGTTTTTCCATTAAATGATAACATATTTATGCAAGCAATTGAAAAGGAGGGATTAATTTCCACCAATATGTCAACACTACAAATTTAAAAATGAAATTATGAAGAGAGAAGCAAGCATACCTCAACAGCAAAGCTTGTAAGCATTATCTCTTTTGCATTAGAGAAACCTATTAGAAGATTATACATGCGGTTAGCAACTAGTCTTGGTCTTGTTCTAGAGCCACAAACATTAATGATTGCCTCTACAAGTAAGGCTGACTTATGTAAAGAATATTCATTGAAGAATTCACCAGTGTAGTAAAAACTTTCGAGACTAACTCCCAAAATCGTGACCTGACAACCATCCGAATCACTCCGCCTTTTCTTATAAGGGTCTTGTATCATCAAGGAAGAAAGCTTGGGAGCACAAATACTCACAACCTTGAGATTTATCCAGTGGCAATCATCTAAACACAACTCCTCAAGGACTGGAAAACCAGAAAATAGCTGTTGGGTTGAGTACTCATCAGAAAAGATAACACCCCTAAGAATTAAGATTTTGAGCTTTGAGAAACAAATTGTAGGAGGAAGTTTAAGGATACAAGGCATAGTAAGATCTAAGTTCGTTAGTGTCACACAAGTAAACAAGCAATGAGGCAATGAAAATGGTTCTTGAAAGTTGGAAAGGTGAATATGCAACTCTTGAACATTATGCTTTACTGCAGCAGAGATCCACGAATTAACACGAGATGCATCATGTTGCACTAGAAAATAGAGAGTGAACTTTATATCAGAGACATGAAGAAGAAGCACTCTTTCCACAAAATTCAAGAAAAGTGTTCTATCATAATGCAGCCTTTGTTGAAAGTCAAGATTGGGAATGCATGTCCAAAGGTTTTCCCAACTTTTAGAAAGCATGCTTGTTCTTATAGCGTCTATTGTTGGAAGTAAGGAAAGTATGTGTAATGTGTTGAAGAATCTCCTCAGGTAAATTGTCTAAGTTTTTTCTGTCCTCATCTGTATCTTTTTCTTCATTCAACCTCAGCCTTTTGGGTTCTTGAATAAGGGCACTTTCATCCATTTGCAGATGGTTTGCTAGATACCTAATATTAAGAATACTGTTGTGAACCAGAAAAATAAAAAGATAACTTAGTCGATTCGAGGTGACTAACCTCCTGAATTTGAGAGGGATAGTAAAATTTTTGGTTTAATTTCTGCTTGCTCTATTCATAATTCCTACTTACATAAATACTAGTGAGGAGATAATCCTCATCACAACAAATTCCTAATATAGGATCCAACTCTTATTTGAATTGAAATACAAATACTAATCCTAATTTATTACAGAAATTCTCATCCTAATCTACTGCAGAACCTTATTTGAAATCAAGAGCTTTATTTGAATTCAACTAGAAAACCAACATCCTTATCTTCTTAGAATGTTATTCACTTGCAATGCAATCTCCTTTTGGTGTTGTCTGAACCATAACAAATACTTTGTCAGCTATAGCAATATCTATCAAATGTTGTTATAGAAAACTTTGTAAAAAAAGAGTGAGGTACAAACATTCAGCTAAAAACATAAGCTATTCCGAAATTTTCAACATTTCAAAATCTTGACTAGTCTCTCCACAAAAACACTCCCATGAGTCCCATTAAATATTCATATATTTGGGTGGATCTTATTTGCATTTCTGTTCTTTTTTATACATCTTAAGTGGGGGAGGGGATTCAAACCTTGAACATCGTGGTTGGAAATACCTGGAAGTTTTAGTTGACCTAAAGGTCATAAATAGATCTTATATGCATTTCTAACACCACCAAAATTGAGAAAGTAACGGAAAATTCAGAACTGTGTGCTTCAATTGATGGATAAACCATCAACATTAGTGATCTTAGGTTTTTTTTTTTTTTTCAATTTTTTAGCAATCAAAATTTTCTATGCATAGTTACATCTACAATAACAATAACAACCAAACCTTACCCCCAAAACTTTTTAACTATAGGTCCTCCACAAATTAATTAGGATCGACCCCATGTATTTGTAGAGGACACCCCAAGTTGTATTTGTAGTAGATTTGTCCATAATAAAGTGACTAAATTTTATGTCAGTAGATTAAACTACAGCAACCCTCCTTATTTTGAACTTGACTAGTTGTGAACAGAATATATAAAACTAAGCAAAGGGGGAGTTTTATTATGCAGGATTACATCTATAAGATAATATATTATAGTGTGCATGCTTACATATTTATGTGTAGCATACTTAAAACACACACAAAACTATACTATTTTTTTAAGGAAAATCTAGCCCCTATGATTTTTTTTATTCAGCCAGGGTAAGTACGGAACATCCTGGGCCCGTAACCGTAATGCCTCCCTTCATTTGCTTGCCCCCCTTCCAACTCAAAATGCTGAATGCCTATCAAATTATCTTAGTTCTAAAAGCTAATTGACAAAAAGATGACTAAGCCTTCTCGCTCTGCTGGAAACTATCCTTTATCCGAAAGTCTCGTAATCAACTAGATTTTTTTTATTTGATCAATCGGAAAGAAGAAGGCAGAGGTAAACTCCCTTTATGTTTCCCTTCCTTTTTTGGAAGGGTTTCGTAAAGCTCATCTTTTGAAAAGCGCTTGCTACTTGTTGTGAATATGCTGCTCATCACACATATATATGAACTTTGAGTTGTGCAATTCACATATCTGGTGGGCTAATTATTTGGACGGTTATGCCCATAGATTATTTAACATGATTATATATAGGTTGCCACTAGTTTAAGAGTCACTTGTCCTAACAATAACTACTCACTGGCTTAATTGGTAAAGTCTATAATAATTAAATAAAAGATTTTGGGTTCAGTCCCACTTGCACCAAAAATTGATTGATGCCTTTGTTTATATGTCCCAAAAAATAAAAATAAAACATTGGAACGGAAGGGATTGGGGATGAGAGAGGATCATTCCCACACTTGAGCTAGGGTGACCTCCCTTTTTTTTTCCAATGTACTACTATTATTAAATGTCACAGATTTGTTCCCTATGTTTGATTGACTCAAAAAAAGATCCTATGATTCCCAAGAAAATCATCTACATGACGGAGGTGAGGATAGCACTAGCAATGGCAAAGCACTATTTTAAAGCCAAAACAGTTTTCATATAAAAAATTTATTTTTGAAAAATCTGTGTTTGTGTTTGGTAACGATTTCGAAAATAATTATGAAAATATATTATTTTGTTTTGATCCCACCAAATATCATATTAACATGTAGTGGTTGTGTTGGCGAAGGCAAGTCAGATGGCGCATCAAAGACCATGTGGTGATGAAGGAGGTGATAATGGTGGTGGTGGTGGTGGTGGTGGTATGACAACAAAGGCGACCATACCGTCGATGGTAATTGCCATAGCCTACAATAATAGGCGTATTTTGTTTACCACAATCCACAAAAACGTTTTCAATTAACCTCTTTTGTTTTCGGCTCTACTCATTTAAAAACAAGGACAATTTTTCTAGGAAAACATTTTCCACTGAAACAAATAGAAAATTAGATTGATCTCAAGCCCACATTTAGCCACACTGATACCTTTTCTTTCTTTTGCTTAAGCATTATGAGATAAAAATGGTAAAAGAAAACTGAAGGCAAATCAATAATGTACAGCCCCAAAAGATAGAAATGAGGATTTTTTTTTTTTTTTTTTTTTTTTTATTTTAAAAAACACAAAACCACAATAAAGTTATGCATGTAAGCTAATGAATCATTAACTTTCTTATATATAATGTGCATTACAACTTATAATTGTGTCTTTAAAGCACTCATTAACATAACCCTATTTCAAATTACACAACAGATAACTTCAATCTTCAACCCATTGCTCCTAGTACTAAGCAGGGGAAAAGAAAGTTTTGGTAGCAATATAATGGCCAAAGTTTTGAGATATTCTACAAAACATGAGCAATATAATGCCTGTTATGCGCCATAGAATGCATAAATCTTAGGTTGATGTAGCATTGATATATGGACAGTAAAAGCCTTGCTAAGAGAGAAATAACTAGTACAAATTACCATCACATGACAGCAAGTTACATAGTTTTTTTTTTTTTTTTTTTTTTGAGAAACTAAGTTACATAGTTAAGTAGAAGGTTAAGGCAGGGAGCAAAGGAAATGGAGTCTTTAAAGTTCAAAGTATAATGAAATTTATAGATATAGTACCACATTTTCCAAGAAATAGGTATTAAACGCTTTCATGAGAGTTCAAAAACAAACAAATTCACAATTTTTTGACCATCTAGGGAGCTTCAATAACTGTTCAAAAACCTTCTCCCGCTTCTCCAAGTCCCCTGCCAAATGCTTTGAACAATATATAACTATTTTGTTCAAGACCAGCGCATTCTCGAGCAAAATCTTTATTGCAGATAGCTCCTTTTCATCTCCATGATAAAAACAAACTCTAATGCAGTTTAGCTGTGACAATAAACATGGAGGCACTGGGTCCAGTATGCTATCATCTTTTTCACAATCTGAGGACAGACTGAACACCTAATATATCATTGCACATTAGATGTTTTAATCATCACGGCAAAAAGCAACAATAATATGGAACAGATATTAGATAGTAATCATGGTAGTGCTGGTGAAGTTACCTCACTAAATTCCAGAGTCTTAAGATTGGGAGATTCTTGCAATATCTTCAACAGTGCTATGGAGCCAAGATTTATTGACCTTTGCCGTAATTCCAAATTCAGCAGGTTATTGAACATAGGCATATGACGTGGGAATTCTGCAACATATTTTAGAGCCTACCAATAGTTTAAAGAAATGCATCATAATTAAGAGACTTCGTGGAACATAGCAAAAAAGAAAGAAAGAAAACAATGACAAATGCATTTTAAAAGCGTGTAAATACGATTGTGAAGTGTGATTAAAGATAATTGAATAAGAACTTAGAATTAAACAAAGATTTAAATAATTTCCAATCATTAAAAACTAATGTATGTAAGAAGTCACTTAGGCTTTAGGTCAAGTGATAAGATATATTGGATGGGCTTGGGGTACGCCATATGTTCCAGACTTTATCTAGAAAGAAGACAAAAAATTTTATTCAATATCAATGAGACAATGACAGCCTACGGTACAACATTGACAATATACAGAAACTCTAATCATTCAATTAGAACTCATTTAAGTAGCACCTCTACAATGCTTTTCCCATTGCAATATAGAAACTACTCATTTGGGAGCATTCATTCTTTACTAAATAAGTATTTAAATTACTATACTTTAGTTTTAACCCATTTGATTTTGTAAGCACCATTAATTAAAAACAAAACAAAAAAAACAAAGAAAGTTCTCATCATTCATATGGTTTTCTTGACAATCAAATTATTAAATCACCAAAAGAAAAATTATTTGAAACTAAAGGTACACTGGGATCCAAAATATAACATATCTTTGAAGTTAGCAACTTAGCATAGGGATATGGGATTTTGAATCTGGGAGTTTTTTGGCCAGATATACCCACATAGGATGCAGATTGTAAGTTAAAGTGAAAATTTCTTGAATATGGTGAAATTGTTTGTCAATGTTAATAAAATGATTTCAAACGTAGTAAAGCTGAATCCACATATAATTAATTGGTCAGGAATCAAGTCTCTTCTGTGCCATAACATTTCCTTCTCTACACCAATATTCTTTAAACATATGTTACAACTCAACCAGCATGAAAGCACAAATGCTTACTTTCCTTTATATGACATTAGTATCAACCTACAGTTTGCTACCTGTTCTAGTTTTACCATTAAATGATAACATATTTATGCAAGCAATTGAAGAGGGCTTAAACCACCACCATTATGTAGATACTAATATACTATATTCAAATTTTTAGAAATTATGAAGAGAGAAGCAACCATATCTCAACAGCATAGCTTGAAATCATAATCTCTTTTGCATTAGAGACCCCTTTTAGAAGCTTATAAATACGGTTGGCAACAACTTGTCTTGGTCTTTTCTTGAAGCCACAAGCATAAATGGATGCCTCTTCAAGTAAGGATGAGTTACATAAAGAATATTCATTGAAGAATTCACCCGTGTAGTAAAATCCTATGAGACTAACTCCCAAAATCGTGACCTGACAACCATCCAAATCAGTCAACCTTTTCCTTTCAGTTTCATGTAAGGTCAACCAAGAAAGTTTGGGGACACTAATACTCACAACCGTTTGATTCATCCAATGGCACTCATCCAAACACAAGTTCTCAAGGACTGGAAAACCAGCAAATAGCTTCTGGGTGGGGTGCTCATCTGAAAAGCTAACGCACCTAAGAGCTAAGATTTTGAGCTTTGAGAAGTAAATTGTAGGAGGAAGTTTAAGTATACAGGGCATATCAAGATTTAAGCGTGTCAGCGTCTCACAAGTAAACAAGCAATCAGACAATGAAAATGATCCTTCAAAGTCGAATAGGCTAATATGCAACTCTTGAACATTATGCCTTACTACGGCAGAGATCGACGCATTAACAAGAAATGCATCATGTAGCACATGAAAATAGAGAGTGAATTTTTCTATATCAGAAACACGAAGAAGAAGCACTCTATCCACAAAATTCTTGAAAAGTGTTCTCTCACCATGGCACAGTTGTTGAAAGACAAGATTGGGAATGCACATCCATTGATTTTCCCAGCTTTTCGAAAGTATGCTTGTCCTTACTGCATCTTTTGTTGGCAATAAGGAAAGTATATATTGAACAATCTCGCCAGGTAAATTGTCTAAGCTTTTTATGTCCTTTTCAATGTCTTGTTCTTCATTCAACTTTTGCCTTTTGGGTTTTTGAATAAGACCACTTTCATCCATTTTCAAATGGTTTGTTACTTACCTAAAATTAAGAATACTTTGTCAGCTATAACAATATCTATAAAATGCTGTGGTAGAAAAATTTGTAGAGACATAGTGTATTCCAAAATTTTCAACAGTTCAGAATCTTGACCAGATTAATTGGTGAATGCAGGAGACAAAGAGAAATTTATTTTAACTTAGTACATTTTTTTTTTTTTGATAGGTAACGAATTATTTTTTTTTAAAAAGTAGTCAACCCGAGTATATTGGGGATGTACGGTGGGTGCAAAAATAATGAACCAAAATTACAATGATCCAGGTAAAATAGGAAGGGAAAAATAAGAAAAATGTGACAGAGCCACACTCCATACAAGGAGTGTAATGTAAGAAAAAGGACTTAATCTCTAGCAAGGACCGTTCACATCCCTCAAAACATCTAACTTTCCTCTCACTCCAAATACACGACATCAAGCAATGCAACACAACAAAATACAATCAAGTACTTTTATGTCTTTGGTTTATTGTTTCCAAGTACAATCAAGTACTAATAAAATTAAGATTTTTATGTCCATAGTCAATTGTCTTTTCGGTTTATTGTATTTTATTTTAGGTAGTATTTGATTAAGTTTATTAGTACTTTTATTCAAAGTTAATGGTATATTTGTCATAAGGCAATTAAGGTTTCCTACACCAATTAGTAGTAGGGCCTAGTATTCCTATAAAATAGACTATATACTCCTATCAAAGAGATATGATTTTGATGAATGTAAGTTTCTTTTGGAACCAACTAGGTGCCGACTTCTAGTGGTTTTTATCTGCATGGTGCTGACTTCTAGTATTCTATCCTTTAATTCTCTATCTTTAAATTTTTTTCCATAGAAGCATTTATTTTTCCTGTGTCAACTGGTCCCCATATAAAAATACTCCCATTATGTATTTTGTCTTTATTTGTTTGATTGGATCTTATTTGCATTTCTTTCTCTTTTAATACATCACAAGTGGAGGAAGGAGATTCGAACCCTATACGTCTCCATTGGAAATAACAAGAAGTGTTAGTTGACCTAAAGGTCATTGGCATTAGGCAGATCTTATTTGCATTTCTACCACTACCAAAATTGATAAAGTAACAGAAATTTGGAGCTGTGCACGTCAGTTGAATGGGTAAGATTGCATCTACAAATAATAACCACCAAACCCGAGTCCCTAAACTTTTTTGTTGACTATGGATTTTACACAAACTAATTAGGAATAAACTTTTATGTTGACTATGAGATAATAAACATAAATTTTATCGGTATATAAACTATGATATATGACCTTATACATTAAAAACGTCATTACAGCAACATTTAGTATGGAATCAATCACAAATAATTTTCAAGAATTAAAACAATGTTGAAACTTCATTTTCATAGATAATTGTATTGCAACAAAATAAGAAATGATTATCTTGATATTTTGTTAATACTAAACGAATGCTAATTATGATTTTCACCCCCACAAAAATGTTTTATACTTTCAGCCCCCCTCCTCAATTTGAACTCTGACTCCATCCCTGAGGATCGGCCACATTTATTCTTAGAGAACACTCCAACTTGTATATGTACTGAATTTGTTCATAATAAAATGACTAAATTTTAGGTCAGTCATTAACCTACCACAAACTAGGAAGTACGGACAAACGAGTACAAATTTAAGTGTTGCAGACTTAAAAGTTAAAACACACGATATGTATAAATTAATCTGACAAAATTATACTTGATAGGGAACTAAAAATCAAACCATCTCCAATTCGTCCATAGGTGTCGTCTAGAGCGAAGAGTCAACTACTCAGAAGAAGGTCGTTCGTGATGGTCGTCCATATCCTTGTGGGTCATCTCTCAGCGAAGGGCAAGGACGACCTCTCAACACTTAGAAAATTCCCGGAGGTGGATTTACTTACAGCAGCTTGTTACCCAAACCACGCGTCACTACCTTACCTTCTCAATCGCTATGGCAGTTATAGAAGATAAAACTTCTTATTCTAACCGTTATAGCAGTTGTAGGAGTTAAGTCTGGACCTCCGGGATCTCCATAAATATTGGAACGGTTACTAAACAAGTAACCGCTATAAGGCCTACTATATAAAGACCCATCCAGGAAAAATAAAAGTAAGTTTTTCACTACGCCATAAAAGTTGGGAATTTCTGAATATCCAAAGGAAAAGTCTAACTTAAGCATCGGAGGGTTTCTGGCCGGTCTACCCCGGTTACCCTTGATTTGTTGTTGTGTTCTTTTCAGGCCTTACGGACTACCACCATACCATCGAAGCCCGAAGCGTGCGGTCTACTGATTTTCTGTGCATCATCAATACTTATCAACAAAAATTAATCAAAAGAAAATCATATAAAAGAGTAAAATGGCTAAATATATAGTTACCGTTTATGCCACTGGAGGGAATTAAGCCACAGAGTTTATGGTGGGTGGCATGGCTTGGTGGTTTCAGATGGAGGAGGAGATTAGGGAAAATAGGTATCTCTTTATATTTTTGTTGATCAATTGAAAAATATTTCATGCCCGACTCAACTAGGACTTCACTGGCGAGAGGTACAGTTTCATCCAAACTCTGATGCTCATATACAAGATACGAACACTAACCAGGCTAGGCTGTCTCCAATAATTTCGGGTTTATGATTTATCCCATTTTCACAATTCGAAACCATAGTAACACGGTTATCCAAACTGCCACCCGAAGGATTAGGGGATAATCCAGCAATCTCGCGTGCACCTGTTAAAGGCAGTTACACGTTACATTATCATCGAATTTGCCTCCTGAAGTACTTGGTTCTGAGTTAGTTTATTCCTTCTTGGTGGTTTGTTTTTTTTAATTTTTCATTCTGTTTACAGTAACCTGCTCTCAACCAGTCCCCATACGGACTATCTCTACTATCCCTTATCTTTTCCTTTGTACAAGCCTTTGCCTCATGTCCTAGGAATCCACCGTTGAAACAGTCCCAGGAGTCGTACGTAAAAAAATTTAAATATTTAGCTACAAGAATAGAAGTGGGCTCCCAAATGTTTGAGTTAGTCCAATGATACTCTTAAAAATTAATGAAATTTGTCAATTGGTCTAGTAATTATAGAGACAAGGTAATTTTTGTTTTCTCTAATTTGTTTTTGTGTACATGTTTAATGTCAAACTAGACAACTTTTGTATAGTATTGGAGTTTAAAATATGATAAATTCTCTTAAAAATTATCTTGCGAATATACAAATGTGAAAGTTATTAATTTTATATATAATATATTTATAAATTATGACCTACTCTAGTATCAAAATATTAATATTTATATTTGTGTATGTGCATTTACACGAGTGTGATGATTTATCTTGACTCGAGACTAATATATTGGTAACAAAAATTGTCCCCCCCCAAACAAAAAATCCTAGCTCCGCCCTTGGCGACCCATACTCTATCTTGTTCTGGACTAATGACTGGTGCATGCTCCTCTTCGGATTGGTTTATCCAATGGCATCTAGACTTGAACTCGAAGGAAACAGGCTTGGTTAGATGATATGGCTTTGCAATCAACAGTGACAACCCGACCAATTCGACTTCCAATATCTCTACTCGCTTCTTCATTGATAAGGTCGAAAGGAAGTCCCCATACCTGCACCCATATAGGGATGTGAGAGAAGTCAACAGAGAATGCCGTTGTAGTGACCCAAAAAGAGGGGGGGGGGGGTCTTGCATTCCATGGAATCGCACATCGCCTAGGGAAACACATAGGTATGTGTTTATAAGGAATGACCTCCCTTCAATGTGTAGAGGCCTTTTCCCCAACGCAACCTAGGAAAGAACAAAACCGTAAGGGGTATGGGCCCCTAAGCGGACAATATTTACACAATTGGGACGGGATGGTATCAGAGTCATGCCCTAGCTGGAAGTGTGGGCCCCACATGCGAGGACACGTGTGCCTGTAAGGGGGGGTGGATTGTAGTGACCCAAAAAGGGGGGGGGGGGGTCTTGCGTTCCATGGAATCCCACATCGCCTAGGGAAGCACATATGAATGTGTTTATAAGGAATGACCTCCCTTCAATGTGTAGAGGCCTTTTCCCCAATGCAACCTGGGGAAGAACAAAACCGTGAGGGGTATGGGCCCCAAAGCGGACAATATCTACATAATTGGGGCAGGGCCGTTACAACCATCATCCCCTTTTCCCCATCGCCGGAGTAATAAGAGGTGGTTGTCAAAACTCCATCATAACCCATACTAATTGGCTTTCCAAATAAAATTTAAACTGGATAAGCCCCTCTCCAACATCATTAATCAACATCATTAATCTTCAAATCTTGACCAAATTTCCATACATCCCTTAAGAGATTTTTTGCCGCTCGAAGGTTGATGGGTTTTGTCTGTTTTGAAACGACCAATGAGATTGAGAGAGCATTCCTCAAGAATTTTCTCACAATGTTCTGATCGAACAATAATGGCTTCACCTTCTTCCTTTGTCAAATTAAATCGTTGTAGACGTTCAATGAAATCCTCGAGTCCATGATGGACTAAGAAAAAGAACCCCTTAACTGTGAAGGAAGATCTATATGGTACTATCAGTAGAAAACAAGAAGATTATATGGAAGTAATAGTAAAGAAGAAAAGGAAAAAAGATACTAGATGGAATTATCACTGGAAAAGGGAAAAACAAAGGGAAGTAACACTGGATCACAATAAAAAGTAGTTTAAAAAAGGAAAACCCCACACCTAAATGTAGGAAAGTCCTATTATGGTCGGGATAGAGAGAAAACTACTAGGCAATAGAGGAATTCTCACCTTTAGCGAGAGGAAACGCTCCTAGCAAGAGGAGAGCCTCTACAATGTTAGTCCCTCAAGTTTATCATGTGTGCGCAATTGGTTCCTCAAGTTTGAAGCGAGCATAATTGGTCCCTCAAGTTTTAAAATTGAGTTGTATTAGTATTTTTACTAACTACTGTTAGTAATGTTACTTACATGGCTAATGAAATAATGACTTAGCAATTTTTTTAATTATGTGGCATTTTTTTAATTAAAAATCAGAAAATAAATTTCTCTAAACGCATGTGCAAGTATAAGATTTACTCTGCGAAAAAAGAAGAAGAAAAGAAAGTAGAATATACAAAAACCCCTCTCAACATTCTCTGTTTGTTTCTTTGTAGCAAAAACCCAAAAGAATCCACCTCTCTATGCTTGACCTGCCTGCCTCTCTTCTTTCAGATTTGTCCTCTTTCACATTTCTCTCTCTCTAATGGTCTGTTTGGAAGTTTAGAAAGGGAGGAGAGTAGAGAGGAATGATTATTCTCCACCTTGTTTGGATGTTTTTAAAATTAGTAAGGGGGAAGGGAGTAATTAGCCCTTCTTCTTGTTTAGATGTTTTAAAAATTAGGATGGAAAGGAGAGGAAATGATTTGAAAATATAATAATCCAACGGTCCACATATCAACGTGTATTTCATGTAAAAAAGTATTGCTCGTCTATAGCATAAGACAATGGGTTACTAATAAATGTGATAGAGCTTTCAAACCCTGCAACTTTGACCAAACAAATATACAAATACACACACACACACACACACACACACACACACACACACATATATATATTAGAAAGCAAACACAAAAAGAAAAGCTCTTTCACCTGGGGCATTTCTACAGTACCTGAAACCACCGGAGGAACTATCGCCTCAGTCACCGGAGCCTACAAACTAGATGGCAAGACAGTCATCGGAGCTAGAGAATGAGCAAAAGAAACAACTGGCTTTGCTGGTTATGTACTTGTTTGTGAATATCTTCTTTGTAAGACTTGGTTGAGGGCTTGAAAGACTTTGAAGGACATATTAGAGTTCTCAACCTAGCACTCTAACCCTTCTACCCATTTTTCCCTTCACTCTCTCTCACTTGACAAACCCAAATTTGCTGTCTTTGGGTTCAGATTTGAGCTACTAACATATTTTTTTATTTTTGTGTGTGTGTGTGTGATTTTCATTGTAATATGTCTGATTGTGGAGTGTGATATTCATTGTTGTCTGATTGTGGAGTGGTTCGAATCGGATGTGTTAGTGAAATAGTGAGATTCAAAATTTTTTTTTTCATTCACCTTAAATTTTCTCAGGAAACAAATAAAGATTATTTATATAATCGGTTTCTAATTTTGTTCATTTAGAAAGGGTAAATTGGGGAATTTATTTGGTCAATAATTTATCTACTTGCCTCTCCTTCCAAATTTCTCCAATTTGGGAGAATTAAAAATAAGGGGTTAAAGGTAGTTGAAACCCCTCTCCCTCCTTTCTTAAAAAACTTCCAAACAAGGTAATTGAATTACTCTCCCTCCCTCTACTCTACTCCTCCTCTTTTTTTAAACATCCAAACAAGCCATAAAAATATAAAAGTTTTTTTTTTTTTAATAATCTTTTGAGTGACTTAAAAATATAAAGGTAGAATTGGTCATATAACAAGTCAACAAAAGTCATCTCATAATAAACAAAGTCATTCCATTCCATTGGTATTCGAAGATGGAAGAGGTGAGCACTAGGGCAGGGAGTGGAACGACGGCGTCTTTATCATCATCAAAATCAACATTAACAATAACAACAACAACACTATCCTTCTTGTTGCTCCCTTGGAATCTCCCTCTCTTGTACGCCATCCTTGTCGATGCTCTCGCCTAGTTCCTCAAGCTCTTCACCTCCTAGTCCATTTGAACAAATTCTCTCTCTAGAGTTTGATGGCTTCCCTTATTAATTGCAATTGTACCAGGTTGTGAATAAGATTGCATAAATTTATTTTGTAATTTTTTAATATAAAATACCACACCATTAAAAAAAATGCAAGTTATTATTCCGTTAGTTACATAAGTAATATCATTAACAGCAGTTAGTAACAACTTGGTTTTAAAACTTGAGGAATCAATTGCACACAGAGGATAAACTTAAAAGACTAATATTGTAGTTTCGCGTACATTTAATAGCAATAGCTAGGTTTTTTTTTTTTTTTTTTTGGCGGGAATCAAGTAGTAAAAAGTTAAAAATCCCTCCAAAAATTGATGTGGTGAAATGTGAAAATGATGGAATGAGTAGAACGTCAGAGCATTGGTGAAACAAGTACGTGGGCCTGGGCCTATCAAGGTGGGCTAAATTACAATTGGCGATATGTCTGATTTTTAAGTTTAGGCAACATTGGAAAGGAAGTATCAAAGAGTCTTGTTCCTCTTTTTTGTGTTTTCAACTAAAATGTTCAAATTTATAATAAAATACCCCTTCTTCATTTTTTTAATTTTTTTTTATTTTCCCGTTATGCTTTTATTGCAAACATATTAGTTATGTAGCTGAAAATGAAACATATTAGTTATGCGACCTCATTAAGATCTCAGATAATCAAATTCCATGGAAAAAAACCTAATATGATATATTTTTTTAAGTCTCCAGAGTTTTAGAAACTCGAGTTATTCACATTCCAAATAAGGTCTTGTAACTAATATGTTTAGTTTTCGGTCACATAACAAATATGTTAGCAATAATAGCATAACAGAAAAACAAAAAACAAAACCAAAAAAAAAAAAAAAACCTTCAGCAACTATCGAATTTATCCAAAAAAATAGAACTTTGGTAAGGAAGGGTTTTGGGATCAGAAAGGATCATTTCCGAAATTGAGCTTCACTAACCCCCTTTTTCTTCCAATTTACTATTATTAATGTCACATTCACGTAGTTTGCAGTATAATTACACTTCATTTGTTTTGTTGGAAAACGTTTTAGTGAGAAAAAAAAATTTGGAAAACATTTTACAGAAAATGTATTTTATTATATTTATCGTTTTGTGTTTGATTGACTCAAAAAAAAAAATGATCTTATGAACCGCAAGAAAATCATCAACATGACAAAAGTGATGGTAGCAATGGAAATGGAAAAGGTGGTGTGGCAGATATGGGAGAGACAACAATAGTGTGGTGGTAATGAAAGCAGTGTTGGACAAAGGTAGAGTGGTGATGGTGGGAGTGTAATTATTGGAGTGAGCGAGCGATGATGGTGGTGACAACATTGGAGATAACGTGGTGATGATGGTTGAGGTGGTCGTAGAGAAACGAGCGCGATAGTGTTGGCAATGGTGACAATAATGATGAATTGTGGTATTGGCAATATAAAGGAATGGAGGAGGTGGAGGTAGCAGGGAATTGCAGGTAACATTTTCCACTATTTTAAAGCGGAGAACAGTTTTCACCTTTTTTTACTTGTTTTAAATTTTATGAACAATAATCATGTATCAAGATTAAATATAATCATGATCTGTAAAAATCTCTAGCATAGTTTTGAATGAGGGAAAAAAAAAAGAGGAATACTCTTTTTGAATCTGACTCTATTTCAATTTTTTCTTTTCTTAACTTCAACCAACATTCTAGTGTTAGCATCACTTTATTTATATTCTGTTATGTGCCACATAATGCAGAAATTTTAGTTTGATGTAGTATTGATATATGGACAGCAAAAGGGGATAGAGTTAATGCGGTACTTCTAGGTTTCAATCTCACAAAAAGCCCTTTCAGGCTTCCACAGAACAAGCCTGTTGGAAAAGACTAGTAGATAGACTACTATACATCCACCAAAGATATCCCCTAGACCAAAACACAGCACTAACAAAACTATCATAACCAAGTCGTTTCTCTTTATAACGCAAGTTAAGCTGTGTGCACCACCTTTGTGATGGCTCCATGACAGCGGTTCGATCTTTAGTGGCTTCACTAGCTAGAAGAAAAGGCTGAATGAAATTATTTAAACAGACATTCAATTAAAAAAGTTAACATGAATTTCATATGCTGATTTTGTTTTGTATTTTAGAAATGACATGGACTTTCGAAAAAGCCAGACAGATGACAACCATACCAAAAACATAATATCAAGCAGACATGCACTAATGGTTGGAGGATCTTAAAATTAATTTTCAATCTAGCAAAGAAGAGAATTCCATAACAGTAATTTACAGATCTAGCATGTGAAAAGGTAGATGCCTAACATGTCATTTAATTTGGTTATACCATGAAATAGCCAGCCATGTTCTTATTTGAAAAGTTGGAACCATCAGAAGGGTTAACAAAACTCAATGGTTTTCTTCTTCTTCGATGGACGAGATATAGCTATAAGACAACTCGAGGACCCTCTAGGAAAAGATAGTATTTGCTCCTGAACCTCCTGTTGCTTCTTTAAGCCATCCGCGTCTTCAAATTGCCAGGGATTAAAGGAAATAACCATCTTCTCTAAGATTGTTGCACTTTTAAGCAAAATCTTAACTGCAAGTAGCTCAATTTCTGATCCATTAAACATAGAGATTTCAATGGTCTTGAGGTGTGTCAAGAAACATCAAGGCACAGGATCCAAAGTCCAATCATATGTTCCAGAATAGCAAAGCATGCATGACAACTACATGGATAACAAAGAATACAAATTTAAGTTGTAATAGCAATTGTTTATGTTAGAAATACTGGAAGATTGTATTGTATTTCTTGATGAAAGAATATACATCAATGCCTTATATAGGAGGCATAAGTGTGCGGTACAAGTAAAGTGTAGTACAAGTACAAGTGTGCTATACATGTAAAGCAGTTGGGCCTAAAGCCCATAACATAACATAATATACATTAACAGCCCCTCTCAAACTCAAGGTAGATGTGAGACCAGCTTGAGGTTGTCAACCAAATCACGAGTGCGACCCTTAGGAAGTGACTTGGTGAAGATATCCGCAAGTTGATCTTTGGAGGAGACGGAGAAAAGCTTAAGAGCACCATGGACAAGATGATACCGAATAAAATGACAATCAATCTCGATGTGTTTAGTCCGTTCATGGAAGACATCATTGTGAGCAATATGAATAGCACTATGGTTATCACAATAAAGGGGAGTGGTAGAAGATGTGGACACACCTAAATCCGTAAGAAGCCATCGTAGTCAAAGGAGCTCAGATGTGGTATCAACAAGGGTACGATATTCTGCTTCAGTACTAGAGTGGGCCACAAAGGTTTGTTTCTTACTTCGCCAAGAAATTAAAGAAGAACCACGGAGAAAGCAATAACCTGTAGTGGACCTACAGTCAGTGGGATCCCCTGCCCAATCAGCATCAGAGAATGCACGAAATACAAAAGGAGACTGAGCTGAGTAGAAAAAGCCATGGAAGAGAGTGCCCTTTAAGTATCGAAGAATGCGCAGAACAGCAGCATAGTGAGTAGATCGTGGAGCAGACAAATACTGGCTCACCTGATGAACAGCATAGGAGATGTCTGGACGAGTGACTGTGAGATAAACTAGGTTGCCAACCAATCGTCTGTAAAGAGAAGGATTAAACAATGGTTTCCCTCCTGTGGGAGTCAGATGCGCATTAAGTTCAACTGGAGTGTCAACAGTCTTACTATCAGTGAGTCCAGCTCGAGACAATAGTTCAGAAGCATACTTGGCTTAAGTAATATAAAGTCCATCTGTAGAATGAGTGATTTCAAGACCCAAGAAGTAACTGAGTTGGGTTATCGCATTATATTTAATTATTTTGGGTGTATTATGCAAGATCCGAGGACAGGACAGGAACTTGAGACCGGTTCCAGAATTGGGCGTATGTTTCCCGTGGACAATCTTCGTCTTCCACTTGTTGCTCCTGTTTCTGTTGCTACAGCTGCTGCAGTTTCTTCAATTCCTTCTCTTGCACTTTGGCATGCTCGTCTTGGTCATGCATCTTCTTCTTGGGTACAACAATTGACTTCTAAAGGTTTGTTAGGTTCAATGTCTACAGAAAATTTTGATTGTCTCATGTCAGTTAGGAAAACAACCAGCTTTGCCTTTCAATTCTAGTGAATCAATATCCACTGATATCTTTGACCTTATTCATTCTGATGTTAGGGGGCCTTCCCCGATCTCTAGAATTGGAGGATCTCGATATTTTGTTGTCTTTGTTGATGATTATTCCCGCTATAGCTGGATTTTTCATATGAAACATCGTTACGGCAATAGTAGGAAGTCAAAGAAGATGAACGCAGCGAAAAAAACACCGAGAAAAACAAAGATTGCTCTTAAATATACCGTAAGGACAGAAAACCATGGCCATAAGAAGGTGGCTCTGATACCATGTTAGAAATACCGGAAGATTGTATTGTATTTCTTGATGAAAGAATATACATCAGTGCCTTATATAAGAGGCATAAGTGTGCAGTACAAGTAAAGTGTAGTACAAGTACAAGTATGCTATACAAGTAAAGCAGTTGGGCCTAAAGCCCATAACATAACATAATATACATTAACAGTTTATGCTAGTCAGAAACACACAAAAAGAAAAAGAAAAAAGAGAGAGATTAAGTTCTAGCAGAGTTACCCCTTCAAACTTAAGGGAAGAAAGACAAGGTGACTTCCGGACTATGGTCAGTAGTGCTTCACGTTGTTCTTTGTAGATCAAGACCACCCAATCAATATGTATATGAGTCAAACTATAAAACATAGGCAGATGGTCTAATAATTCGTCTGCATCAGCAAGAGACTAACACAAATATCATAATTCAAAAGAAATTCAGATGAACCTCTTAGGAAAATAATTGGATAAAATGAACAAAATCAAAGGAAAAATATTTCATCCAATTCAGGAAATAAACATACCTCAACTGCATTGTCATCTAGTTCTAGGCTCTTGGCATTAGAGAGCCCCCAAAGGAGCTTCAATGCACGATAACCAATTTTTCTGTCTCCATTATATGCCTGAAGATGTGCTTCAACGATTGAGGATGAGTCTTGAATGTGACAACCATGAACAAAATCACCCATGTAAGAAAAGTACTTCAGACTAATCCCAAAAACCGCAAACTGACAACCATCTGAATCACATTGACCATCTGCATCATCACTTTGTTCATCTGAACTATATATGTCATCTATGTCATCATTAAGGTAAACCGGACTATTCTGATCATCTATGTTATCACTCTCATTATCTGAATCATTATTCTGGTCAACTGAATTATTCTCACCATCCTCATCATCCGTATCAGTAAAATATGAAGGATCTTTTTCTTGTATGTACAATTTCTGAATCTTGGGACTGGAAATACAAACAGCCTTGACATTCTCCCAGCTACAAAAAATTAAATACAACTCCTCCAAGATGGAGCAAACTTTAAAGAGCTTTTGTGCTGAATGATCATCTAGAAATACAATGCGGATAAGAGTCAAGATCTTGAGATTTGAGAATGATACAAAAGAAGGAAGCTCAAGAAGATTGAACATGTTGAGATGTAACTCTTGTAATGATTCACAATTAAAAAGGCAACTGGGCAACATGAATGGTTCTCCAATTTTATAAAGGCGAATATTTAATACTTGAACCTTATGCTTCACTGCAGCAGATATCCACGTAATAATGCGAGACAAATCAGATAGAACATTGCATGTGAGTGAGAAGTTTGTCATGGTTGAGGGTTCACGAAGCAAAAGAACTCTTTCCACAAAATCCATAAAGAGCTTCCTTTTATGTGGTGGCTCTTCAGCATCAGCAAAACGATATGCCCCATCATGAAAATCAAGAACTGGGACTGACAACCATAGGTATTTCCACCTATTTGATAGTATACTAGTTTTAGCAGCATCTTTTGTTGGAAGGACAGGATGTGTTGAACAATTGCATCTGCCAGATTGCCTATTCTATTTTCACCTTCATCCACATCATGTTCTTTGCTAAACTTTTGGTTCTTGGTGTTACATATTGAAGAACTTACATCCATTCTCTCCATAGTCTTTTAGTTTCCCTAGGACACATTATACATTATCAAAGTGCTAAAACAAAAAAACTAACGGGAAGGAACACATGCATCCATTTGTACATGACACCAAAAGAAAAATAAAATACTAAGTAATAAGAATTCAACGAGGAAAATTTATTCAAATTTGAACAAATTATTACAATAATGAGATACTCCTTGCTCTGTATCTCATCTCATCACATTGACTCATGTCATGTTCTTCACTTGATAATTTTCCAGTTGTCCCAAAAGCTTAGACGGTTACAAATTTGTGAATTTAATCATTTAATCAAATGTTTAACACTCCCCCTTCATGTGTTAGCCTATACTTCCTCTTAATAAGTAAGGCCCAACACGTGGGACTTTCAACTTCTTATATGGAGGTAAAGCAGAGGCAAATTTTGAAACTCGAGCACTTTCTCTAAAACCATGATAAATTACATATTGTCCCAAAAGCTTCGACAATTGGGAAATGGTGAATTTAATCATTATTATAAAATCGTTGACCTGTTGTTTTTGTTTCTAAAATTTGGTCTTGGACACTTTATGCATTTTTCTGATTCACTATGACATATCAAAATGCCAGAATAAGAAAAACAATAGGTAGAGACACATGCATCCATTTATAACTGACATACCAAAAGAAAAAACTAAAAACAAAAGAATTACAAAGCAAGTCAGCAAGAAGAGGATATAAAGAGCACAAACACATTGCATTTTTCACAAGTATGAGGTCCTCTTGCCCGTTATCCCATCTTATCTGCCCGTCTTTTGACTAAAATTACATACCCACTTGACAGTTTTTGCTGTTCTCCAAAACAACAAATACAATTGACTACTTAGAAGCAGCCTTGGCTACACTGAACTATACCAGGACAAAAAATTAAGAACCCAGAAACCAAATAGAGTAATCAAGCTAAAAGAATGTAACTTTTTATATTTCAGAGAGAGAGAGAGAGAGAGTACCTCCGTGCATGAAGGTGGTGCTATAATGCTATTGAAGTGGCTGAGACCGAGAGAGAGTTAAAAGATAATTTTATTAATTTATTCTAATTCAACTTTGATAGTGTGTATTTGCTATTTATATATAGGATTGGTTTCTCGAAAAGATGACTTTTTTAATGTCGTTTTTGTTTTGCGCCTTCGGCAGTTATAGGCACAAATGCTACACATTTGGAGCCAAAAATTTCATGTTGCCGCGAAAGACTTTAAAATACAATTTTTTTAAGTTGCACTTTAAAATTTAAATACTTCGGTTTTTCCCCCTTTCTGTAGGTATCCTTATATGCAATATGGTGAATGGACTCAATGGAGCATTAATTAGAATAAATAAATAAATAGACACACACACACACACACACATATATATATATATTAAATACAAAGTAGGGGAAGCAATGGTTTTGGTAGGGGAAAAATTGGAAAATTTTTTGTAGAAATTTTTAAGAGTTTGTTTAGATTGGACTTATTTGCTTCAGTTTATTTGAGTTTTTAGTTTCTTTTTTGATACTATTCACGAATTTCATTGTACTTTTTGGTACTATTTATGAATCTTATTCTACTATTCAACTAACTTTTAACTTTTTTTTTTTAATATACTTTCAGCAAAATGTTTTTAGTTTTAGCTAAATAAATTATTCATAATCTATTACTAAATCATATTGTTTAGAGTCGAGAGTTTTGTTGTTTAACTAGAACATTTGGTATTTCCAATGAAAATATATAGGATTCAAATGAAAGTGAAACTTTTTTTTGGCTGACTCTCCCTCTCTGACTCCAATGGTTGCTTTTCTATCTGGTAATATGAAAGTAGTTTCTTATGGCTCGTTTGGTTTAGGGCTTACTGAATTTTCATAACTCAAACTCAAAACCCATAACTCATAACCCAAACCCCACTATCATTCAAAAAATCCAACACTTTTGTTTGGTCACAAAACTCAGTCATATATCTCAGTTTTTAACTCCACTTTTTGCCAAAATGATGGACCCACCCACTGACACTTCACAAAGATTATGGTTGCTACCCACGTCCCTTTTTTTTTCTACTCTTCAAACCCAGCTCCACCACCACCAACGGCAAACCCAGAATCCACCACCATCAACCAAGCTCCACCACCACCAACAGCAAACCCAAAAATCCACAACTACGACCTCCACCACCAACAGCCCTCAACACAACCACAACCTTCACCAAAAAATCCGAATGAATCAAAAATCCAAACCCACCAACAACCCTCAACCAAAACCACAACCTCCACCAAAAAATCCAAGCAAACAAGCTCCACCATAGCCCAAGCCTCAAACCACCACAACCACAACAAAAAACCCAAACCCAAATCCTTAGATCGGAGACCCAACAACAAACACAAAAAACCCAAACCCAAACCCAAACCCAAGAATCCTTAGATCAAAAACCAAAATCATGAAAATGAGGTGTGGGTTTTTGTTTCTGGGTATAAATTTATGCATGAATGAAAATGGTGGAGTGGGTCTGAAGAAGAAAGAAAGAAAGAAAGAAAATGAAAGAAGAAGAAGAACCAAAAAAAAAAGAAAAAACGTTGGAGTAGGTCTGAAGAAGAAGGAAAGAAAGAAAAAGAAAGAAGAAGAAGAAGAAGAAGAAAAAAAAAACGTCGGAGTGGTTATGAGGAAGAAAGAAAAATAAAGAAGATGAGGAAAAAAAAAAAAAGCCTTGGAGTGGGTCTTAAGAAGAAAGAAAGAAAGAAAGAAAGAAAAGGAAAGAAGAAGAAGAAGAAAGAAAGAAGATGAAAATGCCATTGGTGGTGGGTTTGACTTGACAACACACAATTTATGGACCCCACAAAGTCCTTATATTTACATTGGTACCACTAAGTTTCTTAACTTAGTTTTTGAAAACACCCAAAACCTGTTTCTTGTTTCCATCACTCTAACTCAAATTTTTGAGTTTTGAGTGATGGAAACTAGGGTTGAAAATCAAGCCAAACACAAAATTTTTTGTGGGACCCACGTGTTTTGAGAACTCAGTTTTCATAACTAAGTGACATAATCCAAAATTGCACTCATCCAAACAGGCTCTTAATCTTCTGCCAACATTCTAATGTTACCAACCATCACTTTATTTATATCAAGAGTCCTGTTATGTGCCACAGAATGCAAAAATCTTGGTTTGATCTAGCATTGATATATGGACAGCAAAAGGGGATCGAGTTGATGCAGTACTTCTAGGTCAGAGTCTCACAAAAAGCCCTTACAGGCTTCCACAAAACTATCATAACCAAGTCAATTCTCTTTCTAACGCAAGTTAAGCTGCATGCAATAATTGCAAATGTCCTTTTCGCCTAAAGGCTCCTCTACCCTTGTGATGGCACCAGAACCAGGATTTGATCTCCAGTGGCTTCACTAGCCAAAGGAAAATTTTGAATAGAATTATTTAAACAGCTATTCGATTAAAAAAGTTACATGAATTTCATATGCAGGTTAGTATTTGTATTTTACAAATGGCATGGATTTCCAAAAGGCAGGCTGATGCAAACTTACCAAAAACATAACATCAAGCACAAATCAAGCTTGGAAAACTAAAACTAATTATCAATCCAGCAGAGAAGAAGATAATTCCATAACTGTAATTTCTAGACTGTGTATATGAAAGAGTAGATGCTAATTGCTAAACATGTCATTCAATTTTGTTATACCAAGAAATGGTCAGCCATATTCTTATTTTAAAAGTTGAAACCAGCAGAAGGCTCATAAGAAGAACTCGAGGCGTTTCTTCTCTTTTGGCGGACAAGATATGGCTATAAGACAATTCAATGATGCTCTAGGAAAAGACAGTATTTGTTCATGAGCCTCCTGTTGCCTCTTTAAGCCATCAGCATCTTTTAATTCCCAGGGATTAAAGGAAATAACAATCTTCTCCAAGACTGCTGCACTTTTAAGCAAAATCCTAACTGCATGTAGCTCAATTTCTGATCCACAAAACATAGAGATTTCAATGGTCTTGAGGTGTGTCAAAAAACATCCAGGCATGGGATCCAAAGTCCAATCATATGTTCCGAAATAGCGGAACATGAATGACAACTACATGGATAACAAAGAACACAAATTTAAGTTGTAATTATAATAGTAAATAATAGTTAAAAAAGAAGTTTAGGTTCTAGCAGAGTTACCCCTTCAAACTTAAGGGAAGAAAGACAAGGAAACTTCTGGAGCATGGACAGCAGTACTTGACGACTGTAAAACAAGACCACCCAATCAAAATGTAGATGGGTCAAACTATCAAACACAGGCAGATGGGCTACTAACTCGTCATCGAGGGCCTAGCACAAATATCACAATGCACACATCAGGAATTCAGATGAACCTCTTAGGAACAATAATAAAATCAGGGAAAAATATTTCATCTAATAAAAAAATAGCAACATACCTTAACTGCAAACTGATCTAGTTTTAGGCTCTTGGCATTAGAGAGCCCCCTGAGAAGCTTAAATGCACGATAATCAATTGTCCTGTCACTATAGCATGCCATAAGTTCTGCTTCCAGTATTGAGGATGAGTCTTGAATATAACAATCAAGAAAAAATCCACCGAAGTAAGAAAAGTACTTCAGACTAGTCCCAAACACCGCAAACTGACAACCACCTGAATCACTCTGATCATCTGTATCATCAATTTGGTCATCCGAACTATGTTGATCATCTATGTCATCATTCTGATAAACTGGATTATTCTGATCATCTATGTTATCACTCTCATCATCTGAATCATCATTCTGGTCAACTGAATTATTCCCACCATCCATATCATCATCCTCTTCATCTGTAACATAATTGGGTGGAGGTTCTTTGTCTTCTATGTGCAATTTATGAATCCTGGGGCTAGAAATACAAACAGCCTTGACATTCTCCCAACTGCAAGAAATTAAATGCAACTCCTCCAAGATGGAGCAAACTTTAAAGAGCATTTGTGCAGAATGGTCATCCGGAAATACAATGCGGATAAGTGTCAAGATCTTGAGACTTGAAAATGATACAAAGGAAGGAAGCTTGAGAGGATAATAAATATTGAGTTTTAACTCTTGTAATGATTCACAGGTAAATAGGCAACAAGGCAATATGAATGGTTCTCGAATTTTATAAAGGCGAATATTTAAAACTTGAACCTTATGCTTCACTACAGCAGATATCCACGTATTAATGCGAGATGAATCATTTAGCACATTGCATGTGAGTGAAAAGTTTGTAATGGTTGAGTAATCACGGAGCAAAAGAACTCTTTCCACAATATCCACGAAGTGTTTCCTCTTATATGGTGGCTCATCAGAATCAGAATAATGATTTGCCCCATCATGAAAATCAAGAACTGGAATTGACAACCATAGGTACATCCACCTTTTTGATAGTATACTAGTTTTAGCAGCATCTTTTGTTGGAAGGAAGGACAGGATGTGTTGAGCAATTGTATCTGTCAGATTGCCTATTCTATTTTCACCTTCACCCACATCATGTTCTTTGCTAAGCTTTTGGTTCTTGGCGTTATGTATCAAAGAACTTGCATCCACACCCTCCATACTCTTTTAGTTTTCCTAAGACACTATACATTATCAAAATGCGAAAACAAGAAACCAATAGGAAGGAACACGTGCATCCATTTGTATATGACATGCCTAAAATACAAAATACAAAGCAATAAGAGTATAATGAGGAAAACTCATTCAAATTTCAAATTATTACAAATATGAGATACTCCTCGCTCTTTATTTCAGCTCATCACATTGACTCAGGTCATGTTCTTCGCTCGATAAATTACCAATTGTCCTAAAAGCTTTAGCTATTAGAAAATCGTTAACTTAAACATTTAATCATAATTTTAACACTCCCCTAAGGTGTGAACCTAGACTTTCTCTTAATCCGTAAGGTCCTTTTAAATGTGAGTTAAAGTGGAGACAAGGTTCTCCCTAATACCATGAAAAATTACAGATTCTCCCAAGAAATAGTTAATTTAATCATTATTCTAGCATCTCTGACCTTTTGTTTTTGTTTCCAAATTTTTGTCTAGGACTCTTACACATTTTCTGATTCACTATGACATATCAAAATGCGAGAATAAGAAAAACAAAACGAAAGAATTACAAAGCAAGTCAGCAAAAAAACAAAAAAACAAAACGAAAGAATTACAAAGCAAGTCAGCAAGAAGAGGATATAAAGACCACAAACACATTGCATAGTTTCACAAATATGACTAAAATCACATACTCATTTGCTAGTTTTTGTTGTTCACTAAAAACAACAAAGACAAACGACAAAAAATAGAGAACCCAGGAACCAAAAAGAGTAATTAAGGTAAAAGAATGTAACTTTCTATATTTTAGAGAGATAGAGAGAGGATTACCTCAGTATATGATGGTGGCGCTGGTGAAGCGGCTGAGAGAGTAAAGAGAAATGAGTTACAGAGACTTTTAGGGTTCGATTGAGTGTGTATTTATATACATTAGAATGGTTTTTTCTCGACGATGACATCGCCGTCGCCAATGTCGATCTCTCTCAATCAACGACGAGCTTTGTGTTCGACTTCTTTTTCTTTTTTTCTTTTTTTATTTATTTATTATTGTTATTTTTTTTAAGGAAGGCACGAATGCAATACACTCGGAGCCACAATTTCATGTTGCCCGCGAAAGACTCAAAAAAACTGTAGATACTGCGCCTGTTCGAGGCGGTTTTTATTTATTATTATTTGTTATTAGTATTATAATTTTGGCAACAATCCAAAATTGACCCTCTAATTTTAAGTTTTTTCATTTCAATTCTCTAACTTTCAGTTTTGTTATTTCAATTTTCTAACTTTCAATTTTTATTAATGTAGTATTCCAATAGAGCTCAATTAGCTGCTGCCGTTAAGGGTGCTGAAACGACGCTATTTTAGCTTCTTCTTTTTTATATATAAATTTTGGAATTAAAAGAAAATAAGAAAAATGTGTTAAAAAAAAAAAAAAGACATTTAACGTCGTTCCCCTTCCTTGAAATCAAAACAAACAACACAATGGTATGACACCCAAATCCCTAACTATGTAAATTTGAGGATAATAGGTCGGTTTGAGAGAGAGAGAGAGAGAGAGAGAGAGAGAGAGAGAGAGAGATTGAGTTGAGAAAAAGAGCGAGTTTGAGAGAGAGACTAAGATGAAGACCGATTTGCAAAGTTAGAGAGATTGAGACCGAGAAGGTGATCGATTTCTTGACCAAGAAGGTCGTCGTTTTTCCAAAACCACCTCCTGCGTTGCTTCCTTGGGAACATCTTGGACTTTTTCTAACCTTTAGAAATAGCAACATATGAAGTCTTCTTATTGAGAACTATTCATCTTTGTTTTGATTTCAAGGGAAGGGGAATGACGACGTCTTTCACCTTAAATTTTTTTTTGGGATAATTACACATAACCCATCTATGGTTTAGGCGAAAATCACTTTACCTACCCGTAGTTTGAAAAGTGTCACTTAACCCACTTGAGGTATATTCCGTTTGTTTTTCGTAACCCACCTCTGTTAAAATCATGGGTAAATAGGTATTTTTGCTTAAATTTTATGTTTCTCTCCTCCCAAAAAACAAAAAAAAAAACACAAAAATGTAAGAGAAACAAGATCAAAAGGGAGGGTTTTGTGGTAGAGGTAGTTGAAGAAGAAGAAGAACTAGTAATACAATTCCAAGCACTGGAACACAAAGTACAGAAATAATTCCTCTTGATCTTGAAGCAAATGGGCAGAAAATAGAAGTTCCACTGCATCTCAACATCCATAGCTTACACCCACAGCCCTTCATGGCACCACCACCATCACCACCACTCACTGTTGTGTCAAACCAACCCATCCACCAACTCAACCCACGTCAAAACCCACCTTCGATTTGCCACCAGCCACAAGCCACCACCATAAACCTAGCAACCATCAATCACTAATCTGCCACCATCCATGATCCACCATCACAAACTCAGCTACCATCAACCACCAATCGACCACCATGAACCTAATCACTATCCACTACCAAACCCATTAACAAGAAAAAAATCAAAAACAAAATCTAGCAACCTAGACCACGACCACGATCCACCCATCAAAAACAAAATAAAAAACAAAACCCATTAAACCACGACCATGATCCACCCAAAGAGGGGAGGCATGGTAGCGAAATCCAGCAACCCAGCTACCAAGAAACCCAGACAAAATCCAGCCACACCACCATTGACCCACAATCCACCTTAAAACCAACCAAAATCCACTGCCACAAACCCACTACCACGGCCAAAATCCACCACCATCAAACCCACAAACCATTAAACCCGAAACCCACATTGAACAAGCCAAAATTGGGAATTGAGCCAATTTTTCAAACAATATAATTAGTAGTTACGATTTCAAAATTATATTTTTTACTAGCATCTCGAGTCTAAGAGACTCGATTTAGAACCTATAAATCGAGTCTTTGGGACTCGATTTTCATAGGTTGATCACGTTTGATGTGGTATTTTTTTCACGTGGTGTCTGCCTAGAAATTGAGTCTCTAAGACTCGATTTCTAACCCAAAAATAATAATTAAGACCCAAAATGTAGAAATAGCAAAAACGCGGAAAGAAAGAAAAAAAGAAAGAAAGAGAGAGAGAGAAGAAGAAGAAGAAGAAGAAAGGGAGATGCAAGCCGACCTAGGCCGCGCTAGTCCAAGCCGCGCGGCCAGGCCACAACGCGACTTGTTTCTAGGTTTTTTTTTTTTCTTTTTTTAATTTCTCTTTCTTCTCTAATGAACACATATTTTTAGAATTGCTGTTGTCGTTGTGGTTTTCTTTGTTGTTAAGGTGAGAAGGTGTAAAGTGTAAAAGCCAAAATCTTTTCTTTTTACTGTAAATTTAATATAGATGTAAATCGAGTCTTAGAGACTTGATTTACAAGTGAATGCCACGTGGAAAAAATGCCAACTCAAACCCGATCAGAACATGAAAATCAACCCTCAAAGACTCAATTTATAGACCCTAAATCGAGTCTCTTAAACTCGAGATACTAGTAAAAAATATAGTTTTGTAACCGTAATTACTAATTATAATTTTGAAAAATGGGCTAAATTCCCAATTTTGGCCCATTGAACACGACTAAACCTATGGCTTGGGTTGGCGAGAGTGTGGAACTGAAGAGAAAGTGAAGGTTGGCAGCGAGTGGAGGAATACTTTTGGGTAGGGGAGTTGGGCCGGTTAGGAGTGGAGGAAGATCGGTGAGCTGGCTCGGCGGAATGGGCTACAGAGATTGGCGAGTTGGGTCGGCGGCGAGTGGAGGAATACGTTTGGGTAGGGGAGTTGAGCCGGTGAGGAGTGGAGGAAGATTGATGAGCTAGGTCGGCAGAATGGGCTGCAGAGATTGGCGAGCTGGGTCAGCGGAAGGGCTGGGTTGGAGCTGGGTAGGCAAGCTGGGTTTATGGTGGCTGGGCTTGTGTAGATCGGCAATGGAGGAAAAGAGAGAAACTTAAAGGGAAGATGGAGAAGAAAATGTGAGGAGAGAGACGGCTGAGATGTACTTTGTGTTCTAGGCGCTTGGAAGTGTATTACTAGTTCTTCTTCTTCTTTAACTCCCTCTACCACAAAACCCTACCTTTTAATCTTATTTCTCTTGCATTTTTGTGTTTTTTGTCTTTTTTTTTTTTTTTAGGAGGAGAGAGACATAAATTTTGAGCAAAAATACCTATTTATCCCTAATTTTAACAGAGGTGGGTTACAGAAAACAAATAGAACATACCTCAGGTGGGTTAAGTGACACTTTTCAAACCACGGGTAGGCAAAGTGATTTTCGCCCAAACCACAGGTGGGTTATGTGTAATTATCTCTTTTTTTTTTAAACAGATTTTTTTTATTTTCTTTTACTTTTGAAAAAAAAAAAAAAAGAAGCCAAAATGGCGTTGTTTCAACATTCTTAACGGTAGCAACTAATTGAGCTCTTACATAATATTACGAGTATGTTTGGATATCGCTTATTTTGCTGAAACTGAAAACTTATTGCTGAAATTACTGTAGATAAAGGTAAAAGTTAGTTGAAATAGTATAGTGAGACTTATGAATAATATCAAAAAGTGTAATGGGGCCCATGAATAGTAGTAAAAATAAGCTGAATAGTAAAATAATTTTAATTTTCCATCCTAATCCAAACGCACATTACATTGACAAAAATTGAAAGTTAGATGACTGAAATGACAAAACTGAAAATTAGAGGACTGAAATAAAAAAAATGTTGAAAGTTAAAGGGTAAGTTTTAAATTTTTGACTATAATTTTTCACTTATTCCAAAAGTATCATAAAGCTAGCTCTAAAAAATAACACTAAAATAACATTGAAATATGTTTATTATTTTTTTTAATGTGATATAGGACTGTTTATATATATATATATATAGGAAACCGAGGGTGGGTTTTTTTTTTTAAAAAGATATATATATATATATATATATATATATATATATATATATATATATATATATATATATAGAGAGAGAGAGAGAGAGAGAGAGAGAGAGAGAGAGAGAGGAAACCATGGGTGGATTATTTTATTTTATTTTTTTAAGAGGGTGGCGTACTTTTTTTTTTTTTTATTTATTTATTACAGAACTTGGGATAGGTGTTTTTTTAATAGAAAACCATGCGATGGGTTTTTATTTTTATCTTTTTAATAGAAGGTGGGATGGTTTTTTTAGTAGTAGGTGGGGATTGTGGAGAGTTTTTATTTTTTCACTTTTTTGTTATTAATTTTTGTCGATTTTATTTATTTATTTATTTATTTTAAGAATAAGGATAAGTTAATTAAATTAAAAGCATTCCTGTAAGTCAAAAAGATAATAACTAATTTTTTGAATCCTCTTAATATATAAAGAAGAGATAAGGGCTTTTTTTTTGGCAAGAGGATTAAATTTAAATACAATTTTTTTATAGGACAATTTTTTTTTTTTTTTTTTTTTGGGAAACAATAAAACAATGAGTCCCGTACTTGAATCTATTGTTTGGCTATTTTTTTTTTTTTAAATGAGGTTAAATTCTATAAGGATGTGGTGTAAAACTCAAGTTTTTCCCCTCTAATCCTAATATATCACATCATTATATTACATATTAAATAATAGACACAATCACACCCAATCAATTCTAATATCCATTTAAAAATCCAACTTAACTATAATTTTATTGAGATGCTATTATGTGTGGTAGTATATATTGAGTTTTAAGTAAAAAACTGATGTGACAATCTTTTATTGAATGATGTAAAACATGGTTTTTACACCCTATCCTTACTGAATTTGGACTCTTTTTAAATTAAGGATTTTGAAAACAATGAATAGAATGCTTTCAAAAAAAAAAAAAAAAAATTTATGGCATAGCTTTAAATAAATTGAAAACAGTGGATTCCACAGATTTGCTCAAACTCTTATTTCTCTTAAATTAAGGAGTTTATCTTTATCACAAAAAGAATTCTCACATTTCAAATTTGAAATTTAGCATTATAAAAAATAAAATAAAAAGTACACTAGTTCTATTAGTGATTATCACACTTTAATTTTGAAACTTATCATTATCCAAAAAAAAAAAAAAAAAAAGGTAAAGAAGTAAATAGTAATCTATCTACATGTTACTTTCTATAGAACAATTTCTTTTATTAATAAAAAATTTCAAAGTAAAAGTGATCTCCCAAACATTATATTTTTGTTTTCAATATTTTGAAAATTGTTCTTAAAAGTAGAAGCCAAACATGTATAATGTAAAAATTATTCTATGAAAACTAGTTTCACATTCAATTTTTTGAAAATTATTTTCATATTGTTTTGAAAACAAAAACAAAAATCCTACTACCAAACAAGCCCTAAGTTTTTTTTTTTTTTTTTTTTTTGAGAAACTAACAAGTTATTTCTTTATTGATATTTTATAATAACATTCTTATGATACATGTATAAGTCTATATTTTTATGAACATAATTTTTTACTATCACAAAAACAAATACAAAAGAGAAAAACTTTCTTGGGGGAGGAAATGGAATCTAAGCACATTTTTTTAATACGTGTCACATACAACATAATATTTTTAAATACATATACAATATAATATACATATTTTAGAATGTACGTAACAAATATTGTGTGTATATATATATATATATATATATATATATATATATATATATATATATAAGATTTTCATTTTATTTTACTTTTTTATTTTTATGATGTGGAACCTCATCAAGACCTTTAAGCTATCCTATGGGAGTAAACCACGGATATATGACATGACCCCACCTGCCAAAACTGTGTATCAAGTCATCTAACAAAACTCAGTAAGACCATTTTTTTCATCTTCTCTTCTCTTGTGGACTTCCTTCTCAATAGAAAAAGTAGCATGTCACTATCCTATATTAGCCTCCGACAAGTCAGTTTTGCTAAAAGATCTCCCTAGGTGAAAACCAACCAATATTTACAAAAAGATTTAGGTTACAGCGGTCAGCAACCCCAATGCTCAAGTGCAAAACTTTGAAACAATTGCCATTCATTAGTTTTTCAATTATTCAACCACATGGTTAAATCTTGTGAGGTGGTTGAATTTAGTTGGGGAACCTACCAGTGTGAAATTATCAAAAGGGAGGTTGAGGTTAAGGGAGCTTACAAAGCATAAACTTTACAGCTTAGATAATTTGTATCAAACCTAATTCATCAACTAAAGTCAAATAGCTAAAGGAAACGCAGAAAAATAGTTGAAAACAAACTACTCTAGAGCTATGATTGAAATTAGATGACGGAAGTCAAAACATGAAGCAAAAGATGTCCTGCCATAATTCTTACATGTTCTGGATAATGTTGGAAACAAACACTCAGAAATGACCAAACTGTGGTTGGAATTTCAAGAAAGGCTCATGAAAATTCAATTGCACAAGTCCTTGATCGTCTAGATAGCATTAGCTGATCATGAACCTCCTTTTGCCGCCCTACACCTCCAGAGAACTTATGAAGTGAACAAGATATGACCAACCTCTCCAAAATTAGAGCACTTTCAAGCAAAAAGTTCACCACATGTAACTCTCCTTTAGTTCCACCAAACTCCCTAATTGCGATGGACTTGAGGTGTGTTGAGAAACAAGGAGCAACAGGATCCAACTTCCATTCACCTTCTTCACAATATGGAGACAGGAAGATCCCCTGCAAGGTCATCAATGAATACAGGGTTTAGACAATGAGTTGTAGTAAAAATTTACTGATGCCTCCTAAAGGAATAGTTAATTTTAACAACATTACCACGTTAAATATGAGAGAATTCACACAAGGAAGCTTCTGAATTATGTTCCCCAGTGCTGCAGAAGCAAAATTCATTGGCTCCCCAATAAATTTAAGACAGGTCAAATTACAAAACACAGGCAGATGAGCTAACAATTCCTCTGCATAGCTGAGACCCTATGAGCAGAAACATACACCTTTGGTAAGAAAAATAATGAAAGGCAACAACTGCAAAAATAAAGAAACTCACTCATTCAAATGGCAAGTGAAAACATACCTCAATAATGTAAGGAGTGATAGCGAGTTCTTTTACTAAAGAGAGCCCTCTGAGAAGTTTATGCACCCGGTAAGAAACTTCTCTCTGTCTTTTGCCCTTTTCTATAGAGTCTTTTCCACCCAAATAAATAACTGCTTTCATTAGAGATGAAGTTTTATAGAAGAAATATTCATTTCTCAATGCACCTCCATAGTAAAAGTATTTGAGACTTATTCCAAAAATCAAGAATTGACAATCATCCTGATCCAGACTGTCTACAGTTTCATATATGGTTAAGGTTTTAAGCATGGGAGCAGAAATACAAACAGGTCTGACATTCCACCAACAGCATGCATCTAAAGTTAAATCCTCCAGGACTGGGACACCAGAGAAAAGCCGTTGCATCGAGCGGTCATCCGGAAATATAGCAAACCTTATTTTCAAAGTCTTAAGACTTGAAAACCGGATGGAAGAAGGAACCTTGAGAAGAACAAATGACTCCAGATAGAAATATGTCAGTGATTCAGAAGTAAATAGGCAATGAGGCAGCACGATTGGTTCTTCAGAATTACACCTTGAATTTTCATCACTACTGAGGCCAATAGATAACACTTGAACTTTGTGCATTACTGCAGCCGAAATCCATGCATTAATGCGAGAGGCATCATTTAGAACATCACATGAAAGCACGAATAGAGTCAAATCTGAGGAGTCACGAAGCACAAGTACCCTTTCCACAAAATTCATGAATTGCACCCTCTTCTTCCTCTTATCTGGCCCATCCTCCATAAACACAAGATCAGTAATGGACATCCATAGGTACTGCCATCTTTTTGATAATGTACTTGTTTTAACAGCATCTTTTGTTTCAAGTAAGGTTAGAATGTGCTGAAGAACTGCATCAGGTAGATTGCTGATTCTATCTGTGTTCTGTTCATCATTTAGCTTCTGGTTTTTGGCTTTGCGTGCTAAAGGACTTACATTCATGGTTTCCCTAAATTACAAAATACATTGTCAAATATGGTAGTGGCATAGAAAAGAACTTGACTAAGATAATTATGAGAAATATAGAACTTAGAGCAAACAATATATAAACAGACATTTTGGTTAATTGGTTATACTTATTTATTTATGGATTGGTTGTGAAGTAAACAAAGAACTGCTTTAGTAAATAGAACTTATGCAGTTATGATTGTCATACAATTTTAAATCAAATAGCCAAACCCAAATGAAGCTATATATTTAAGATTTCTTGAAACCCTTACCCAAAGGTTTAAATACCAATTGTATCGACCATACTGGCCAATAATATGGATATATTCTTAAACTCAATGATGCGTTGATGAAGTTATTTTGTGGTTTCAAATGTGTGTATAACAGTAACCCCAAAACGTTATACCAAATAATAACCGGTATCAAAAAACTTTGTTCCCGCAATCAAACTGAAACCGCCGTGGGTGCAGTATTTATAACTTTGCCCGCAACTCTCATCTAAGCAATTTTTTCATATTAACAGCAACAATCTGACCTACTTGACCAAAGACAAAGAACAAAATAACCAACATTTCACACTTTAAACATTTTGCACCGGTTTTTCACAAAAATCTCAACATTTCAAAGCTCCTATAAATTTAAAATTCAGAACCCACGTGGCTCATTGAATTCAAACATTCATTTTCCTTCTTCTTTTCTTTTATTATTATTATTTTCTCCCCCCAAACCCAAATCAACCCTTCACACTACGCAAACATTACAATGGCCATCATTTCTATGAACAAAGGGCTGTAGAAATCACTAATCAGGAGCACATAACAAGAAATGAGAAACATAAGGAGCATAGAAATATATAAAAATTTAACAAAAGGTTAGAGCTTTGAAGGGCTGGCAATATATAAATGCAGAAACAAAGCTTAAAAAACACACACACCCAATAATTTCATAACTAAGGCAAAGCTACTGGGTACAATTTGAGAAACTTTAAAGAAGAGAGAAAGCAAAAACCAACCCGATTGCACGGCGTCGCCGGACGATCTCCATAGTGGAGGCTTTGACTACCAGTCTCTTTTATTCAGGTCCAGTCCAGGTGGGTTGGGGTTTCTTTTTTATTGGGCACAGTTTGATAACCGCTACACCCAGTGTACGAATCTCAAACACAACCTATGACACCCATGTTTCTCACAACCGAAGTGAAGGGGTTGTTTGGTTTTGTGTTTAAATACATGTTCTTAACAACATTATATGAATTTTTACATATTTTTTTCTCTTATATGTATTTTTAAAAAAACTTAGGGTCCATTTGGATTGAATTTATTTTTGTTGAAACTGAAAACTAAAAATACTGTAGCAAAATAATTTTTAAATGTGTGAATAGTATCATGGGATCCATTTTTAATATTTTTAAATACGTGAACAATGCTGCTACAGTGCGTGAATGGTGATTTTTGTCTCTACATAGTAAATTCATGTGATTTTACTGTTCATGTGCTGAAGAAAAAAAAAAAAAAAAAAAAAAAACAAACAAACAAACAAACAAACACTGAACGCATATGCACAAAACGCACAATCTAAATGGGTACTTAAAACTGTTTTTTAAACACACGTATCAAACTGGCCTGAAGTGTGAGGATTTTTATTTTTAAAACTAATTTTACAAATATTTTTTTTTTGATAAAATTTTTGCAAATATATTGATTATGCGACCAAAATTGAAAAGGTTATCAGAAAAACTTCCTCCCTTACAGATTCCAAGTCCAGGCAAACGGATTTTGCAGACAGATGCAAGTGATGAATATTGGGCAGCAGCTCTTTTTGAAGAAATTGATGGCAAAAGGAATATTTGTGGCTATAAAAGTGGTGCATTCAAGCCCTCAAAACTTCATTATCATTCTACTTTCAAAGAAATTCTTGCAGTCAAGCAAGAAATTGAAAAATTCCAATTTCATCTTCTTGGACATAATTTCTTAGTAGAAATGGACATGTCTTCCCCTGCCAAACAAGAGTGCCCTTTTCCAGCATCTTTCAAATGCAAAAGTATTTTCAAAGTTTGATCTTAAAGCAGGATTTTAGCAAATTCAGCCAAGGAGGACGCTATATGAGGCTGCAGGGTATACTTTCCATCTGAAATATTTACTCCCAAAAAGTCTATAGAAGACTGTCCTATGACCATTTTCTTCTCTGAAAGCATTATTCTTTGGGATTTCACTAAATTATAAAACTCAGTGAGCAACTTGGCATGGGATTCTTCATCTTTTGAGAACAAAAGGATATCATCCACATAGATTAATGCATTGGCTAAAAGTGGCTGGAACAACATTACCATTGCTTTCTGGAATTGGGATGGGGCATTTTTAAGGCCAAAAGGCATAACAATCCATTGGTAATGGTGATCTGGGATGCAAAAAGCCGTTTTGTATCTTTCTTTTGGATGGATGCCTAGCTGCCAAAAAATTAAAAAAAAAAAAAAAAAGACTTGGGCCCCCTTGGGTTTTAGCTTAGGCCCCCCCACCTCAATCATCCCCATCCTAGCTGGCCAGCTCAGGAGTTTTCAAGAGCCCATGAAAACCTTAATATATATATATATATATATATATATATATATATATGTAAAAAAGAAAAAAAAAAGAAGAAGAAGAAGAAGAAGAAGAAAACCCAGCACAGCAGTAGACTTCAAAACCAAACAGAAAAGCCAGAAATGAAGGAAAAAAGAAAAAAAAAGAAAAGAAAAGAAAGGGAGAGACGAGAGCAAGACAGAGAAAGTGAGAGACCAATCACGCCGTGACGCCGCTGCCCATGCCCACGCGAGAGAGACCCAATACCCACGCCGCCATTAGCTGTCGCATACCCAAACCGGAGACCCATCTTGCCGCCGCCGTCGAGACCCATCTTGCTACCCAGAAATCCACAACACAACTGCTGAAGAGAAGATTTGAGAAAAAAATACCAGCATTGATGAATTTCTGTTAGCTTGGGAGTGGACCGCAATTCCATGAGATTAATTAAGTCTTCCTTCAAGTGAACTCAATAGATATGCCTTAAAAATCTAGCTGAAAACACAATATAAAAAAGACTTTGATTACCCCAAAATGCCCTTTGCTTTTTATTCTATTGGACCCCCTAGTTGCACCCAAAGTCATGTGGTTGCTTTGGTCATTTTACCCTGATGTGACACGTTGTGGTTAGATGGGTACACATGGTAGATTCTCAGTGCATGATCGGCATGATAAGGTGAGAGTGTAGGACATTTCTTTTTTGTTTTGTGATTTGTTTTGTGTTTCTTGCCTTCTTTTTTTTGTTTTTGTTTTGTGAATCTAATGTGTTTTTAAAGAATATTTTAATAGTAAAAATATAGAAAATATAAATAATTTTTTTTTAATAATTTTTTAATCATCGCACCCGATTGTAGTCACATTCGCATTCTATTTTTTCAAAAATTGTCAAGTCCCGCACCCGCACCCATACCCGAATTCGAAAACGTACCCATACTTCATAAATTAAATGCATCATGCATATTACCTAGATTCTAGTATTTGTCTTTAGTTAGTAACAACAACCGTTTGTGAGATAATATATACGATTCTTATTTTATTTGTAGATCCTGAAAAAATCAACTACAATGTTTGATTTTTTGAAAAGAAAATATTCAAATTCTTCCGAAGTCAACGTGGGATTGCCAATAACTAATGTTACTATTCCAATTCTAGAAAATATGGACGTTCCAATTCTAGAAAATATTTATTCCCCAATTCCGGAAAATGTCGATGTTCCAATCCCAAGAAATATTCATTCCCCAATTCTAGAAAATGCCGATATCTCAATTCCGGAAAATAACCATTTATCTCAAACACAATTTCAAAAAGTTGATCTTGATATATTAAGAAATGATTTTTGAATATTTTTCTTGGTTGATAGTTTATTAATACTATATGGATGCGTATTTAAAAAAAAAAAAATTGCTTATCTCTGGCCCCCCAGCTTGAAATCCTAGGTATGTCCCTGCTATTATTTAATCATAAAAAATAGCAATAAAATGATTAATAACATACTATACTATTCAATAGACATCGCAAACAATATGTAATATTCAATAGACATTGCAAACAATATGTAATAAATTGAAAAACAATTTTTTTTTTTTAAATTCTCCGTAATTGCACGTAGTGGTGCAAGTTCCGCATTACAATTTCTGCATAGTTAGAGGAAATTAATGCACTTTGACGAAGCCAACATAAATTCTATCCTTGTGTTTTTTTTTTGGAGGGGGGGGGGGGGGTGGTTGTTGTTTGCAAATTGCAGTTCCTTTACTTGTAGTGGGTCTAAAAGATGAGCAAAAATTCCACATCAACATGCCTCTTTTTTCAGTCCATCCACGTCGTTAAGGACCATTCACTTCTTTAGTTCCTTATCTCTTAATTTGACCTTTCCTTTTCTTTTACACCTAGGGCGGTAAGTGAATCAAGCCGTTCATGAACAATTCGGACTCAACTTGATAAAAAACTTGTTCATGTTCATTTGTTTATAAATAAGCTAAGCATGAACCTTGGTTTTAGACTTGTTTGATAAACAAGCCGAGCCCAAGCAAAAAAAATTGTTC